>JAGDQP010031923.1:0-21626 GCA_022664845.1 Lepisma saccharinum
TCTTATTTAATTCAATAATACTCATCAAGCATAAATCATCTAGCATCTGAAACAAACAAAAAAATGTGCTGAATTAGTATTATAATAACAATATATTGCGTTTTTCAGACCGTACAAAATATACTTTGAGTAGAACGGTATAGAACATATGAGTTACAGAGCATACAAAAATATTGCTATACAGTGTGAACATAGAATGCTTGAGATAGAGGTACAGAAGAATCAGAGTTATATACACAAAGATACATACATAAGTAATACATGTACATATTATAAACACAAGTTGTGCAATAATAAGGTACGTTAGAACATACAATATACGTGCTGTAATAATTATTCTATCAATAATAACACTCTCAATTTTGCCTGATATCTAATTATTTCATATCACAAAACGCCTTCTTTACCAGTATGTTGCGAATCTCTTTTCTGAATTTTTGAATATATTGCCAGGTTCCCGGGTAGATAGAATTGTTTTGTAAGATACATTTATATATTTTTATTTTTATTTTGGTGCCGAATTTATATCTTTGAGATTTTGTGTAAATTTATTATACAGAAGAGCTCCAATATATTTTGGACCAACTTCTAAAAGAGTACTGTTATGCGATGTTAAGATTATTACGGGTGTTGTACGAATTTGTTTCTTTAATATATTTTACTATTTTTTTAAAGTTGTTTTTCACAAATATTAAAACATGGTAAATATATAAAGACGGAAGTGGTGAAATACACTGTTCCCTAAAGATTGGTCTACACGATTCGTTAATTTTCATTCCTGTTATTATTCAGATGACTCTCTTTTGCGAAGAAAAAAAATTTTTGCTGTTTCCAGAATTCCTCCAAAAATAATTCCATACTGAAGTAGTAACTAAAATAATGTGTGATATAATATTTTGCTGTGTTTAGATTTGATGTTTCTTATGATTTTTATAGCATAATAGACTTTTTGCTTAGCTTGTTACCTAGTTCATGCAGGTATTTATCCCATTTCAGATTTTCATTAATAACAATTCCAAAAAAAAAAAAAAAAATACTGAGTGTACGTACAAAATTTCTTTGTTATTTATGTCAATTGCCGGGGCAGTTGACGACTTATTTTTAATATTATGAAATGTTATTGCTTGAGTTTTCTCTACGTTTAATGATAAACTGTTTTCTGCAAACCAGTCTGTTAATTCATCGATTTATGTATCATCGATTGTTGGTAACTTCATTGTCATTGTTACCTGTTATGATGATGCTAGTATCATCTGCGAACAGTGTGGGTTTGTTGCAGTGAAATATTCTGGTAACTCATTTATGTACAATATGGAAAGTACTGGTCCGAGAATTGAACCTTGGGCCACTCCACATCTTATTGGTTTTTGGTTAGAAGTGTAATGTATACTGTTTCTATTGTACGTATGAGTTACCTCAACTATTTGAAATTTGTTTTCCAGATATGATTTAAACCAATTATTAGCAATTCCCTCGTATTTCATACCGCTGCATTTTCTCCAGATGCTTTTTGTGGGGTACGAGATCGAACGCCTTCTTTAAATCTAGAAATATCCCTACTCACTTCTCTCTATTATCCAGCATCTCTCTCGCACGTTCAACATAGTTGAATGTTGCCATTTCCGTTGACCTACCTTCATAAAATGCATTTTGTGCCTCGTTTATTACTTTAAATTTCTGTAGGAAGTTAGTAAGTTGTTGGTTCATAGCCGATTCAAGGATTTTGGAGAATGGTGAAAGTAATGAGATAGGTCTGTAATTTTCAAGGTTCCCTCTATCACCTTTCTTGTGTATAGGTATGACCTTTGCACCTTTCAAGAGGTCAGGAAATTGTCCTTGCATTATGGATAAATTTATTAAAAAGGTTAAAGGTGTCGCGATGTGTATTTATACTTTTTTAATATCGTGGGGGGAATTTCATCTATGCTAGCTGACTTATTTTGTTTTCCATTCTTTTGATAATTGTAGCTATTATTTCGGAGGTTACTGGGCGCAAATATATTGCAACATTTAAAATTTTAGTATTCTTATTAATTGTGCTCCCTAGTTTGTTAATTTTGTAGTTACTTTCAATCTGGTCTGAGACAGTTGAGTAGTACTCATTAAAGCGTTTCGCTTTTAATGGGATCTATTATTATTTCATTATTCTGTTTAAGCTCGATGTTTGTCTTTATAATACTCCCGTTTATTTCTCTCCATACAATGTTTCACATGGCATTTGACTTGTTTTCTGAGTTTCGTACTTGTTGTGTATGGACTTTGCTGCCTTGAGTAGCTTCTTATATGTGAGCTTATATTTTCTATAATAATTGCTGAATATTTTTGTATCATTCCCCGATTTTTAATCTTACGTAAAACTTTTATTTCTTTTAATTCATTGTTTGATACCTCTGGTAATCCAGTGTTTTTGCTTACAAACCTGGTTTCTGGATTGTTTTACGGGGAAGGCTAGATTAAAATAGCGTTTGAAAATGTCCAGGAAGGCATCCCAAGCCTCATTTACCTCATGCAAGTAATCTCATGTTTTCTTACTATTAAGGTTTGTAAAAAGTTCGCAATTGTTATTGCTAAATATTCTCTTTCGCTGGTAAGACTTGCTTGTGGGGTTTTCTTGCTTGAGTTTAAGTTGTGTATTTTAACGGTTTCGGCGAAGTGATCACAGAAACCAGTACTTAACACAATTGCCATGCTATTATTTGATATTTTAGCATTCACAATTACTTGGTCAACTGCACTCTCTGTGTTTGGTGTCACCCTAGTAGCTACTTTGACTAATGGACGCATATTATAGATATTTAATTATGTAATTCGTTGTCTAAATTAGGTTTTAGAAAGTCAATATTGATGTCTCCGACAACTACTAATGTTTTATTTCTGTCTTCGTAGTAGTGTAATATTGTTTCAAGATTTTTTAAGAATAATTTTAAATCACTGTCCGGAGTTCTGTAGACGCAGACACTTATGATATTATATTTTACTAATTCTTTTATGCTCAGTTCAAAGTGTTTGTTTTATATATATTTAGGTGCCGAAATCTTGTAATCACCGTACTTTAGACACCGAATCTACAATAGATGCTTACCCCTCCTTTATCCATCTCTGATCACCAAAAACTTGATATTATATTAATGTTACGGAAATTTAGTTTGTTTATATATTGTGTTATCAACTAGTGTTCAGTGAGGCAGATTACCTGTACAGATGAAAATTCTTCGGCAAAAAGAACTACTAACATTAATATTTTTTTCTGTTTAAACGTTGAACATTTTGGTGGAATATACATATAGACACGTCATCCCTATCGCGCCGTTGTGTTTCTCTACTTGTCTCTACCATAAAAAATTATTACTTAAGTATGATGGAAACTTTTTTCCCTTCTTGTTTTACAATTTTCACTTAATTGCTCGTTGATGCCTTCCTTACTTTTGGAACTATTTCTATTTGACCCACTAGTTGTACGTGAACTTACATTATTTACACATGCATTACCCTTTCTCCCGCCAAACCTTTTGTTTCAGAGCTATTTACAATTACTTTCTCGGTACTGTTCAAGGTATCAATAATATCAATGTTTGTGTTCACTGGGAGGATGTTAAAAGATTGGTTCGGAGTTTGGGTAACTATGCTGCTTGACAAGTTGTTGACTGCATTGCCGCTCTTCAAGTCTTCCTGAGTTGTCTGTGAGAGTAATCCGTTTGACGTTGGTTGCATTATGCCCGGAGTGACAGAGATTGAAGGCAGTAGCAGCTTCGGATTTAGTGGTATTCAATATCATAGGTCTACCTGGGCTCTGGGAAACAAGTTTGCTTTTGTTGGAGGTAGGATTGGAGGGTTCGGTAAACTGCTTGTTTCTACTTGTGTTTCAGCATAGTTTATTGTTTGAGTTGTAGCATCTATGTTGTGTTCTTCTTTATTTGATCGCCTTTCTTCAGAAATCAGGTCATCTACTACGAGTGGGCCATTTCCGTTAGAATATATTGAAACAGGGAAAGGAAATGGTTTAGTACGGAAGAGTATTTTTTTAATGATAAACACCTTGCCAGTCTTGTTTAAATGAAGTCCGTTTTTCTGTGAAAACGCCGTGGTATATGGGAAATATCGAAGACTTGCAGATTTTTAAAAGTTTCGAAAGAGCATATATTTTCGAGTATGTTGAGTGAATTTAAAGTATAGTCTAATGCACAGATCACCATTAAAAAAGCAACAGCTAAAATAAGAGAATGTAGCAGCCCCAAATTTGGCAGATGAGTACCGTAAGATACAGGTAGCAAATTATTAAATATACCTCTTGTAGGGATGTGTGAAAACATGGCAAAAACGGAACAAAACCGCTGATGGTCAGTAGTCTTTGGACCACCATGGGATTTCAGAATGGCTGAAGCATGGAGCACGTAGAAAGAATGAGTCATTGGATATCCTTCTGGGGTATGGGAACGCATGCGTCTTGGACGCGATGCCACATTTCGTCAAGTTTAGCTGTGGGAGGTCGCTAGCGAGAGAGACGTTGTTGAATCATGTGCCTGCTGTTCTGGAACGGCGATAGGTCAGGTTAGCGCAACACTTAACGACGCACTGAAATATTCTATTCAGCCTGGAAGGTTACAACATACATCAATAAAGATTTATTAATTCGGTTCAATGAATTTTCCAGGTTGTAATTTGGCAATGTCAAGAGCATAAACATCTTTGTAGCACATTCTGTAATAATTTGTATTAATTCATACCGGGTGCATTCTGCTTAATATTTTTCTAATGTTGATTTTTGGAATTGAAAAAATGCATGCTTACCTGTGGCTAAACATGATTATGTAAATAAAACATGCTAATTAACACAAAACTAAATTTCAAATTACAAAAAAAAAAAAAAAAAAACTTATACAAGGATAAAATTCATAACAACCCTGTTTAATTTAGATGGCTCAGCTGATCCCGAATAAAACAGAGGAAATATTGCACAAAAGCTTTCCAGAAGAACAGTTAATACGATAGAACCTGCGAATAACGTTTTAAATATATTTATCCTGTTTCTTTTTATAATATTTTTTCACATAAAAATAAAATAAAATTCAGTTTTGGTTTTATACATAGCATATCAATATGCTTGTTAACCCTTAAAAAAACGTATATACGGTACATTTTAAGTAGTTCCATTTTTTTTTAAGTGCGTTTCCGAACAGCATCCAAAATATTAAAATTGCAGCAAGATAGAAAAATGAAAGATAAATCTACTTTAATTAACTTCTTTCGTCTTGCATTTAAGTTCTGAAGCTAATCACTTTACCCCTGCTGAGTTTTCAACACATAATTCGTATATTCCCTTGTACACTAACCTTACTTGGTTTTGTGGTGCTTTATACTTAACGCTGCTTTCTCTTTCAACGAAACACTGTGAAAACTTTCAATGGCGTAGAACATTCTACACTACCTTCTCAATCCATAAAAAAATAAGTGCATAGGTGGAGTTTTGTCCAATAATATTGTTAGAACATTCACACAACCTTCTCAGTGAAGAATTTTTATCTATTATGAAAGGATTGGTGTATGCGAAGGAGTGGGAACTACAGTCCCAAAATGTAATGTCAGTTAGCAAATAAAAGCTAAGGTGAACTTTTGACAAAAGATTTACCGTTAATAATGTCTACGATAGCACACATAAATTAAATTTAACATGCTTCGTTAAATTATCCTTTTGACTAAATGACTTACCATAGTGGTTAAACGCATTTGTTCTTAAACCCTAGTGTCTTAAAAAATGTGTGTTTAGATCCCCCTGTAATATCGGGAAAAGTTAAAGAGCAACTGAAGACCTGGTTGGAACTTGGCAACACCGAGCCGGCAATGTCTCCGAACCATCATTCTCTGGTAACTGCCAGGAAAAAGATCCCGGTGAAATTAGAGTTTGTTCCGAACCTCAATTTTTCAGTTGCATACCCAATGTCCGTACCTGTGCACCAGTAAACCGAATACCAAAATAGTTACGTTGATGGACCCTGCCTCAGGACGTATCGTCGGCCATCAAGCATAGGAGCATGGGAAACAGTGTAAGATTTGGGAACCGACAAGGAGGAGCAAGCAAGATTGGTATTGTCGCAGGACACGTTGGATACGGTGTTGAAGAACCTCAACTTGGACGCTTTGGAGGAGTGATGTGATATCTAAGATTTCGTCACAAACCCCTCGCAATATTTGTATAAAATGTAAATAGTATATCGTTGAGTAAATTCAGCAAGCCCTCAGTTATATTAATTTGCATGTTAGTTACGCTACATTTGAGTGTTGATTGTATCAGTGTGTTGTATTTTGGAGTTTAGTTCCTCGCGGACAGTAAACGTCATCCAAGGTTCTTACTGTATTGCGCCATATATGACGGGGTCACGATGTAGTGACTATACGGCCACCTGTTGGTTTTGGCTTCTTCACCAGCGTTGCCGTTTTAGCGTCTGTTTCTTTCCATCAGCGCTGTATGTGTGAAGGTAACTGGCCACACTGATGAAGATGATTAGAACGAGTTCTTCGCATAATAGGCCTACTTCGTAGAGGTACAATGTTCCTGGAAGATTTGTATTTTATGAGGTATGAGGAGCATTTACCTTCCAATAAACGATACTTACATAAAAAGGAAGTGTTCCACGCTAAGAAGAATAAATTGGAATCGAGAACCTGCAAATATTATTTTTTTCAGTAATATTGACTCCAAAACAATGGTCCCAGCTGGGCATAAGTGAAATTTCTTGAAAACGGAAGGATATTCTGTGTACGCTTAAACGTGAATGTTTTGCACTGGAAGCTAAATTTACATCTTGCAGAAATTCCATCGATCATCAGCTATTTCATTTTATAATCTACTTATTTTTATTCGTTGGCTGAAAATAATTTACAGCGCCATCTAGCGTACTAGTTATATCATTGGTAGAACTAATTGTAAAATACTAATTAACGAATTCAGTCCAGTAGATGGCAATCGTAATTGTTTATTTTCAGATGTGTACATCGAGTGTGCTTTGTAAATATTTGTTGAACGTTTTATATACATATTTGCTACAGTAAACACTAAGTGAATTCCTGCTATTTGAGGAATATTCGTAATACAATTTTATAAAAAGTGAAATTGCGTAAAGGAATCGCACAGGTATTTCATTGCACTAAGTTATCGATCGCGTTAGGTTCTCATATGCATATGGAAACATAATATTACATTTATGGTCCAGTAAAATTAGGCATATTCCGAAGTCTACCTAGACATTTAAAAGTACACAACGTAACCTTCTGCAACATCTAGCACAAACTGCACCTGTATTATCCACAAAAATCCCAAAGAATCCCGCGTGAAGTTTAGGGTTTACGACGTCTTCAATATGGCGTCCAGATCCAAACACATACTTTTCTTTAAACGATAATATATTTTCTCTGGATTAAGAAACAAACTTCGTTCTTGCGCGAAGTTGAACACAATATTGCTCTCAGTAATTCAAATCGATACGGTGCTTATATGCTGTCGTCGTATTTAAATATGGTGGCTGTTATTAAAAGAAAAACTAGTTTTGCTCTTCTCACTACGTAATTTTAGTAGCAAATAACTATGAAACTCTCAGATACCGAAAACACCCCAAAGTAAACGTTGTAGCTCATTGATCTTTAAACGAGAACAAAAATCATTGCAATTTTTTAAACATTTAGCGAGCTACTTGGTTTTATGAGAGACAGGGTGTTGTAGTTTAGGTCCTTTCAGTTCTCAAAACTAAGCGCCATGTCGAAAATTTTCGATACGCATAACTCCTCAGTTGACCAGGTAAAATCTTCAGTCTTGCGATAAATTAAAGGAAATGAATTGTAAAATATTCATCCGCGTCAGTTTTAGGTTTGATGGCGTCATCAATATGGTGGCCGTCTTAATTGGTAAAGGAATCTTTAAACCCGTGTAAACTGTGGAGACAGAAACGCCATTTTTGTATAAAATTAAAGGAAATTAATTTAAAATGGTTACAATGAAGACCTTTATTCGTTACAGACTCTCTCGTCCAATTATCATAAATTTAAAATACTTAGGAGCAACATGTATAAAATTGAACGAAAAATATCATCACAGCTTTCTCAGACAACAATCTCGCTCTATGCCAGACGAGGACGTTTACCTTGAGATGTCTCGTTTTCGGCGTCATTTCTAAGTATCGTCTCGTTCTGGTGTTCGTTCTGGTACATTCAAACATCATCCGCATCGATCACTTCATCCTCAATGTCCATGTCGCTGCAAGCTTGTCCCACGCAGCATGAACACATTGTTGAACATTTCAAACTACTTTGCGACATTTACAGCTTCTTCGACAGTCCTCTGTGCAACAACAGGAGACAAGATGATAAACTATAGTAAGTGATGAAGATGCGTACGCACAGACTACTCGAGTGTGAATTTTTAGTATACTAAAATACTGTTAAGTGTGTATTCAAAAGTTCGAAAAATTGGGCAAAAATTAAGAGGAATGCACTACACGCACTAACTAATGTATGACAAATATCTAACTAGACATGTCTTATACATGTGACATACGTATAAGGGTAGGACACATAAACCTGGAGTATACGTCTAATATATGTATATTAGCTTACTTTTTCATATCTATTAGATGTATTGAACGTCTAAATTATATCTCTATTATAAGTATATTATACGTGTTTGTGCTATGTGGGAAGTTTTGCTTTATTTTGAAAAATATAAATATTGGTGTAATAAAATCAAGTTACAACTCTTGAAATTCTGAAACACATGGTGCAAGTTTGAGCTCTCTGGGACAAATAGTTTTTGAGTTTAGAGCTTTTAAAAGTTTCAAAACGATGATGAAGAAAAAAAAACAGTCGATTCTTTATTTTGAACAATTGTAACTCAGAAACCAGAAGTGACCAGAAAAATGAAATTCTGTGATTTTTCGTCACTGCCAATAGTACTACTTATGTACAAAAAATTTCGGATTTCCGGGACTTCAAGTTCCAGACCATTCGTTGACTTGATATGAAATCCGTACGTGGTTTATGTATAATGAGCCAATAAGATACAGTAGTTTAACAAAGCTGATTGTTGGATTTTAACCTAATTGAATTAAATAAGCTGTTAATTATTCAACGTAATTATTTTTATTGTTGTTCCGTATTTTCAATATTATTGTTGTTCCATAATTTACACAATTTACTAATTCTTCTTTACCGTTTTCATAGAAATTGAACAAACAATTTGTCACTAGAAACAAAAGCTATGAAATTCAATCAAATAAACCCTGTGCACGTAAAAGTATAGTACAGTCCCATTTCTTCTTCATACAGTTTTAAATACGACCACCTGAAAAACCACACCTACCATCGGTCTGACTCATAGTTGCCTAAAGGCCATAAAATTAAATTCATTATAGGCCTAGATCCATTGACATTAATAAGGCTAACACTGATACAGTTGAGTCTTAGAGGTATGTGTTTAAGCTTATAACGTTTCATCGTTGAATTTCTTTAATAGATTAACGCATACACATTTCCGATTCACTGCTCCAAGCAACGGCGAACAAAATCCGTGGCAAAAACTTCACGCCTACACATGAACTAATGCCAAGTCAGCGCTAGCGATCAAAGGCAAGTTAGTTGGGATATTTTTTTATAACTACCTAATATTTTGTTCACGACAGTGTCAGTTCCGCCATGCCTAGGGAAAGTAGTGGAAATGCAAATGTATATAAACAGATTTAGAAAACGGTTTATTTAAAACAATAGGATCCAACGTATCAAAACACGTATAATATACGTATAATAGAGATATGATTTAGACGTTCAATACATCTAATAGATATGAAAAATTAAGCTAGAATACATATACTACTGTCCATTTCATAAAGACTGGTTCCTGATTTCGCGGTTCTATTATGACGTAACTTCAAAACTTATATTTGATTGTCGTACCTCGTTAGAATTGTTAGAATGTTGCCTTTTTAATACTTGACAAATAAAATTTGACTTTGTAATATGTGGTGAGAAAAACACACAAATTAGTGAGAAAGTGCGAATTTTTTTGGAAACTCCATGTTTACGCAACTATATCTCCGAAATGAGATCACGTGGAAAAAATTCCTGTACACGATTTGTAGATGCATCTATTGGCTGTAATATGTGAGAATCTTAATTCTCTTCACTTAATACTTTTCTTGTAATTAAGTAAAAACTGATATGATGTTATCTCTGAAGTGCCGCGGTGAATTATCAATCTAAAAAACTAACAGAAAGATCCTGAAGTACTTTCTACAACCAGTTTGTTTTTATTTGTTTTTACGGCTAACCAACTCTTACCAGTGCTCGGAATGGGTTTAAAAAGGTAAAGTTACGTTAAAAAGGTTTAGAAAAGTTAGTAGGGTTCAAATAGCAAGTGGATTGTATGACATATCAAACTAGGACTGTAGCCACGGTGAGCAGATGGGAAAAGTGACCCCAAGTAGTGTGTGTGTGCCCTCTAAATGAAAATTGGATATTACCGTTGATAATACTGTTTCAGGCACTTCGTACACGATACCTTTGGGTCAGTCCACGTGAAATCGTCAAGCTTGGCTGCTCGACCCCTTTAATAAATATTTTTTTAATATTTATTTCTCTTATACCTATAAGAATAGCTCAAAACTAGCATTAGTTTATTTTTATACAACCCTATTAATTATTGGCAGTCATTTTTGTAATGTAGAGTCTACCGAACTTTGTGTTAGCAGACGTTTACGGAAAATGTAGTATATGCGGACTCCTTTATCATAGGACATTCAAACAAAACTATTTTTTTTTAAAATCGGTTTGATAATTTTAGTCTTCTACAGGAAAAAACAAAAACATAATTGAACTGGTCAAAATGGTAACCAAATGTGATTGTTGCAATAGAAACAATTCTGGTTTTCAGGACTTATTCGTCCGGAAGAGATTAAATATCAAAGTTTAATTTTGTGTACTGCTAATACGAGTACTGTTATATCAAAGTTCGATGAAGGTTGAAATATGCTTTGTTAATATTACAATCAATTTTTGAAAATCCAAAATGTCATATTTTATGTATATGGAACAAAATATTAAAATCTACTTTCTTCACACGTTATACATTTAAGTCAAAAGAAACTAGGGTAAAAATTTGAACTTTGATATTTGAATTTGGAGATAGCTACAAATGTTGTGCAAATTGGGGTGAATAATGCACTTGCACGCTTTGGTAAATGTTATGTTACCACCAGAGTGTCCAAGAAAGACATGAATACGTAAAGTAGATCCTGAAGTATACTTGTAAGAGAGCTTATTTTATATATGTGCAGTCTTCAGTTGGTAACATGGCTTCTCCCCATTTAAACTCCGTCTCTTTTCATTCGATTATGCAACCAAACTTTTGGCATAATGTTACCACCTTTCTATGTGTGTATGAAGCGCTTAAACAGCTGTCTGCATTTGTTCATACTTGCGCATTGCAATTATCATTACAGTAATACAATCATAATTCTGAGAGTAATAAAGAATATTTATTTTCAGAACCATTCTTTATACGAGCTACTAAGCTACGCACCGGAAATGGATACGCACAGAAATGTGTACGTAATATTCATCCCCAACTTGTTAATCTGTAAGTCTCTTCAAACTCAAATATCAAAGTTGAAATTTCTAATGTATTTCCTCCTGACATACGTGTAAGAGTTGTGAAATTAGTTTTCAGTGTGGTTTCCCATCAGAGAAGGATCTTCAATGTTCCTACCAAGTCGTGCACCAGTGTCATTAAAAAAAAATTCAAATTTGTAACTCACTTGAAACTCAATTATCAAAGTCCAAAGTTCTACCGTAGATTCTCCTGACAAATGTTTAACTTGTGAAGAAATTAGATATTTATACTTTGTCCCACCAGACATACAGGGCCTCCAATATGCATAAATGTGAATTTTTAGATTTTCAAAAATCCATAAAATATTAAAGAATGTATCACTTTAATATTCTGCATACATTCAATATACAGTACTTTGATTTATTATTTCTTTATTATAAGTTAGCAGGGATACAGCAAACGCCATTTTACACCGCTTTTGTAACAATGTGATTCAACAATCCAACAACAACTACAAAACAATTATACCATAATAGATGAAACCAGGTTTTTCTTTCATTCCAGAATCGTATAACAATCCTTTAGAAAGTACTTTTGCTGAGGCAAAAAGGAAGCGAATTGCAGGAAAAGTGACAATAGAAATCCATGAGATCACTGATCCAAACTCAATCTCGATTTTAGAAGGTAGAAATGATGTTGTGAACGGACATTTTGTTTGGATACTGTTCAGTTAAAAAGCGGGCGCAGATTAATGAATGTGTCTTCTATAATTTTAAAGAAACCCTAAGTCGTTTTGTTTTCTTCGTGTGCCCACGTTTTTCAATTTAATAGAACTCAAAATGCCTACCGTGAGCAAGTTTTATGTGGGAGGTGTACATAAAACAATGCACATAAAGAAACTTTTGAACTTCGTACAATTTAGATAATTTGGTTTCATAAGCCATAGACCAGATACGCGAACAATATTCAATAGTAGGAAGCACACAATTGAGAAAATTTGACAGAAGAGCTCTGAAATCTTTAATATCTGTACACCTGTAGAGAAGTCCAAGAAGTTCGTGTGCTTTAGAAATTGCAAATTCAATGCAGTAGGGAACAAGAAGTCTAATATTCAATCCCTTCCGGGGAATAGAAACCTGAAAACTTTAATTGTTTCTATTTGGACAATCACACTTGAATGCCATTTTGGCCAGTTCAATTACGTTTTAGGTATTTCACGCAGAGGACTAATGTTATGAAACATATGTTATTGGAAAGAATGGTATTTGTTTGAATATCCTATGATAAAAAGTCCGCAGATATTACATTTTCTGCAAAAAATCTTCTAAAACAAATTTTGCTATGCGCCTCAATACAAACATGGCCACAATCATTCAATTATATTGAAAGAGGTCAATCAACCCAGCTGGACGATTTTAGATGTACTATGCTCTAAACCTTGGATGAATAAACGTTCAACTATTTTGGATAAACACGAAACCCGGCATTTGTAGAGGTGCCCCCTAAGCAAACACGAGTTCCCCCGCATCATTTTGTATGTCCACACCGCTGTGTCAAACAAAACGAGAAAGTAATAGCCGGTATTATATTTGATCTCCCTGTTACGGTGTCGGAGTTGCCTTTACTGAAAATTTGGAGGACATGTGTTCCAGCATCCAGGAGCGCCATAACTCCAACACCGTAACACTTAGGCCAAAATTAACACAACAAATGACTTTCTGGGAACATTTTCGTATTCTTTGATAAATCATTGTTGGAAATATATTTTGGATGATATCTCTGTGAATTTCTTAATCTATGGAATTTGAAGCGGAACATTGTCTTTCTATATTTTCGTTAATCTATGGATGACGTCACTACCTATTAAAATCAATTTATGGAAATGAGCTTCTTTATTAATATTGAATAGACTTGGTATTGTGTGTAATTTGACGATCAGCTGTTAAGTGCGTAGAAGTGCAGCAGGAATTTTACTAAGCATTAACCCTGTCGCTGCTAAATTCCACTTTAGTCGAACTGATCATGTTTACCTTTGACTGCGAAATTCGACTTTAGTCCACAACGTCTATTTTTGTTTATACTTCGCTGCAATATTCGATTTAAACCACTAATTTTATACAGAATATTTCGTAGCGATAATACATTTCATTGTGCAACCGACTGGTGGTGATTCTTTGAACTACAATTATTTTAAAATTTTCTCTTTGTCAATTTGAAATATTTATATGTTTTTAGTGTGGTCAGTTACATAGCTTTTAATGGGCAATAAAACAGACTACAGTTTGAAATCTTAGGGCCTACTGGATTGGGTACCATAGAGTTCTTTCTTGACGGTAGCAGGAAATACTCTTGCCGAACGTCTTGCGAAAACTATGAATGCTACAAAAGAATTTTCAGAAAATTCATTTCGAAATAGGCTGGCAACACTGACAAATGAGATGCATGGAGTGGATGAAACACAGAACAGACGTCTTTCGATATTGGGAAATAAACTGGTACCAGATTGGGAGCGAATAATTTGAGTGGTGCAGAGAATCATAAGAATGGTCAATGCGCGGAGAGGTCGGGGACAACAATTATACCTTTCTCAGTTCTAGTAGTAATATTTATACCAAGTTATCTACACCTACGCTAAGAAAATAAGACATTCTCTAGAAAATAATGTTATACATACTGTTGTAAATAGGTTGGCAACACTGACAATAGGATGTGTCAGGAGCGTAACAAACTAGATAATTCGCATACTCTGGTGACGGAGCATTTGCACAACGTTTGGTTTCGATTCTAAGACTTTCATTTTTTATGAATAAATGCCAAAATTTGGGGATGGGCCTCAAAAATAATTAAGCTGCGAAAGGGTTAAATAACAGGATAGCATTTTAGTACGCGTTAATGGAATCCTGAAGGTGAAACTCTAATATTGTGATCTTGCGAAATGATGTTATCTGTGCTCGTGATGGATGATGGTTTCCACAACGTAAATAAAGCTGAAGTTACTTATATTTTGGAATTGCTCACTGGAATCTGATCCTGGTTTTAACATTATCTTTGAACGGCATTCGATCTATGGCTTAGCATGTGGAAATGCATACAATGGTAGTAGTTCTTCCAAAATGATAATTGAAAAGTATTTTTTCGTCTTAAGCATCGAATGTTTCTATAATGCCAATTTGGAAATCTAACCTAACGGTGGCTTACTATCAATATCTATGCATGCAACTTAGATAATGGTAGATAATTACATGTGTTGTTTGTTATCTGTATTTACCAACGTTATTTCTTGTGAATCATAAAAGTCCTGTTCTATTAGCTTTGCTAATTTTATTAAGTTGTTATGCGGTTATGGGTTTTTTCTATTTCTGGCGACACAATTTTGGTTCTAGATTCCTTTAGTTCAAGGGTGAATTATCATATTCTCTATTCCAACAGTCATATGACCCACTTTCCGTTTAAAAATAAATAACCTTCATCCAATATGACAGATTTCAACATATAGCCCCCAAACCACAATTTCACATTTGTATTTTACAGTTCTTTATTTCCTTGATTGTTTGTACTGAGGCTTTTGACTCACCCTGTAATAACAAATAACCATACCTCCCAAATAGCACATAATGTATAATAGATATCTTAAAAAGGTATAGAGAGTCAGTTAACGTCAGTAACTATTATACGTTTAATAGATATTCAAGATTGATTTAGCAGCTTGCAGCTTTTTTGTCAATTCGTAGATATCCATTATACGTCTATCAGATATATGCATGTTCCATACACTACGTGATTGTCTTTTGTTCATTCAAGGATTAACGGGAGGCACTTGTTTTTTGTTTGAGTGATTCAGCAGTTGCATGCTAATGGGAAATTGTGTGATGAAATATTTTTGAGATGTCACAGTATTTGCTGGAAAAGAGACCAAAATAAAAGAATAATCTCCACAATCTCCGTACTATAGTTTATCATAGTAAGTGGTGATGAGGATGCGTACGCACAGACTACTCGAGTGTGAATTTTTAGTATACTAAAATACTGTTAAGTGTGTGTTCAAAAGTTCGAAAATGGGCAAAAATTAAGAGGAATGCCACGCTACACGCACTAATGAATGTATGACGAATATCTAACTAGACATGTCTTGTACATGTGGCATTCGTATAAGGGTAGGACATATACCTGGAGTATAGTCTAATATGTATTCTAGCTTAATTTTTCATATCTATTAGATGTATTGAATGTCTAAATCATATCTCTATTATACGTATATTACACGTTTTTGTGCTATGTGGGCGGTTATGAGAGAATGGTGGGTGATGCGGATAAACGGTGGTGATTTTTTATTCCAGAGCCTAAAAAACAATGTATTTCGTATTCATTTTCAGAAAAGTTTTTGTGACAGTTTATTTCGTTGACCAGTTTCATTTATTGGTTGGTTGCAATTTCGTGGTGCCTTATTTAATTTTGCTTGATTTTCATTGGTGTAAATTCTTTAATTGTTAGGTTTTGTGTACGTATTCTGAATCTAATTATAAGCGAGAAATACAAAAATATTTATAAAGTTATATGATACTTCGTCTTGGACAGGGGAGACGTATTACACTAGCCACACACTTTTTATAGAAGTTTGGGGAGTGGATGCTTCTGATTGTTTTCCACATCCCTGATAATTGAAAAATGGGCCAAACCTTTCTGGCAACCACAGTTCAGAGCTTCGGCTCTCCTCTCCCAACGTGTTTCGTCAGCGTGAGAGCAGTAGAAGAACTCCTGTCTCCACTCTTCCAGTAGTGAATTGAATGTAGCTGAGACATATGTATCGCGCCCCCTTGAGAAAGTCGGTCGTCCACTGCCCTTCTTACAGACCCAGTACGATCCTGTAGAGTGTAGATAATCAGTACGACCCATTGCAAAAGCTTGTCACCGGTTGGCTGTGATCATAGGCTCCGCGGTCCGCCCGCCCGCGTGTCTTGCTTACGCTCACCCTCGACTGCAGCCTTGCTCTGTACTGGGAGAGTTTCCTCCAGGCAGCAAGATTTATTTTTCAGAACCATTCCCTGTGGGGCATCTTCTCTCACATGAAAACATTTCCAGTACCTCACAGCACTCTTTGAGTTAACAGCTCCTTTCGTAACCAGCATTTTTTCGCATGCCCACAGCTAACTGTGCGATGCGCTCCCCCGCGGCAAACGCCACCCTGCTCTCTTCGGACGCACGGTTCCCCCGTTGCACATCTCGCCTGCCCTGTTGGGTTTATACATCCTAGCTTTGAATCACTTCTGTTTGGTATATTAAATCACTTCCTAATGCGTATATACATAAAAAAAACAACAACAAAGTTAAAAGTAACCACGCCAGGGCTCGATCGCAGGACCTTTGGATCAGCTTCCCGATGCCTTAACCACTGGACTAGTTATGTTGAGAGCTTACCTAAGACTTGTGGTACTTATTGTTTACGCTCTGCGTCTGCGTACCTGAAATCTTTCCACGCGTTTTCAAGGGACCGGTGAATGATTCTAAAATATATATTGCTCCCAGGCCATCTCCTGTAGTATTGGCCGAAATGAACTGGAACCGTTCTTTCGGAGCCGTTCCTGCCGCGGAACTGTAACGTAATTCAGTTCCGGACGAAAATCTTTGGCTCCAGTTCCGAGGTTAGGTTCCGGATGATGTCGAGCGTCAGCTGTCTACCAAGACATTTCCCCTTCTCTTGATAAGTTCACGGAACCGTTCCGAGAAACTCTCACAACAGTTCCGAGTTTTCCATTCCTATTTCTGCTTAATGTTATTATCAAGGACGTCTAGCAAGCGAGCAGGCTCGCTTGCTAGACGCGGAAATATGAATGTAAAACTCGGAACTCTTGTGCTAGTTTCTACTTAAGGACTGTTGGGAGGGAGATTCAACACCTGAATGCAAGCAGCACGTGGTTTTTCAACCCCCCGTAGTCCCGTTGTTTATGTTCCATCCATTTCTTTTCTTTCAATTCCACCAGTACTTTTCTTCTCAAAGCGAGTGAGCTATGTATCGCATGGGTGTTTTTTTCGTAAGATTACTTTTATAAAATGAAAGAACTGAATCTCAGATAGTCTGTTAATATAGCATTGTGGAATATTGTGTACCCAAACTGTTTTTTTTTTTTAAAGAAATCACATCGTACTCAATAACTTCGAAAACTGACAGGTTATAGAGCAAACAAGTAGATATTATATTCCTGTTTCAGCTCAATCTCTGATTTCGGTCATCAACCATCACAGTATAGACAACCATATCATTCACTCTTTAAAGAATGATACTTTCAAAAATATGCATGGCTTAATCCTTTTCTAGAAATATTTATGGTCTTTAGGTATCTCAGGCCGGGGAAGAGAGGGGGAAAGGATGTTGAAAGGCAATCGGTCAGAGCCTATTTTGTAGGTAACACCCAGGATTTTCTTCCTGATATGTGAAATCTTCATCGTTATAATTAGTACTCTGTCGAAAGTGGGACATGAAATGCTCTCTATTCATCTAAATATAATGCTTTCGCTTTCGTCTTTTTGCACTATTCATCTTCCCTAATACTGTGAAGGAGTTGTATTCGTCTCAACCCTCTTCTTATTTTCGCTACAACCGTCTATTCAATTGCATATTTTAATTTGAAATTTATGTATGACCTTTAGGCATCTAAGGCTCAGGCCGGGATATGGAGGGGAAAGGATTCGAGAAGGTGTCGGTCAGGGCCTATGTTGAAGGTGCCATCCCGGCATTTGCTTGGTGTAACTTAAAAACCATGGACAAATCTCAGTCAGAAAGGTCGGTCGCTGAGATCGGACCCACGACCTTCCGAATGCTACACCAACAATCTACCACTGAACTATAGCGGCTCGGTAATTCCATCCTTTACTCTAAAGCTTTGCGCAGCCTATGTCCTAACCAGTTGCTTTTTCTTCTTTATTACCTTCAGTATTTATCGTCTCTTCAGTACTCTCTTCAGCACTTTGTCATTACACATGTTGTGTTCATATTGATTTTCCATTCTCCTCCATATCCATATACTTCGAAAGCATCCATTCTTTTTTAAATTCTCCTAGAGTCTGCATTTTAGTTCCCTATAATAATGTTCAATACAGAATATTTAGTCAATATTTTCACCAGCTCTACGTAAATTGATCCACAGAAAAGATGCTTTATCATTTCTATCCTATACAAGGAAATAAGAATCGGCCATCGGTTCACCTTGCTCAAGAATCATTTATCATAAATCGAACTGAATACCAACAGTTTAAATAATCTGAAAGTTTCACAGTTGGTCTGAGAGCCTAAGATCACTATTTTTTCCCTGTTTATCTCTCTTAGGTATTGATTTAAAACTCTAAACTACATAATGAAGATCCTGTTCCTTAAAACATGCCCGCCGCCAGCCAAAAGCTAAAGAAGTGGTCACGAGTCATGATATATTAAACCCCATATTTACACTCATAAATGTACGGTCAGGAATATTCTAAGGCGCGGAGTCCCTTCTACTGTTCGTCTGGCTACGGACCTGCCTTAAAATACAACTCTCCAGGCGCGGGATTTAATTCTGGAGAGGCTGTGAACATTATTATATGGAAAGTATTGTTTGCTAGTCTTTAAAGGAAACATTTGAAATTGTAGCTTCTTGACGTCATGTTCGCCAGTAATGAGTGTGTATGTACATTTATATCGCATGTTAATGAGAACAACTTATGCGGGATTTTCGTAATTACGCTGAAGTTGGATACACTCCCGGAACCAAACTTCGGAACGGAATGAACGCATTAAACTAAGCTGGGAGGAAGTTCTCTCGAAGAGGAAAGAGGAGGGTTGCCTCTGGAACTGGACGGAGACTTCATTGTTTTCGTCACTTGTTGTTAAATTTATTGCCAGATTTTTCAGAAAGAAAGAACTGGGTTTGGGGTGTTCCAAGCATGTCTTTTGATGGCGTTTACAAATATCGTGTTTCTTGTTGGATCTTCTGAGTGAGAGAGAAAGTGTTTAGTGCAGTTCATTAATGAAATAATTAGTGATGGTAGGGAAGGTTGTATCTGAAACTCCTCTTATACCCAATGGAGAATTGTCACTAAGAGGGTTAGTCGGGCAGTACATTTTTTTTTTTACTTTTTTCTCGAAAATCCATGTTTCTTGATTTTCTTCTTCATCATCGGATAAAATGCGCGAATAATTGGAATTACTTTATTCTTTCATACGTTTACAACATTCTCTGAAATTATTAGCAAAGAAACATTCATCTGCCCTAGTGAAGATTGTCGGTAACATGATCGATAGATTTCCCTAAGTTAGGAATAAACATAATGAAATTATGAAGATTAGTGTTTTATTAGTAATAATTAGGAACAAGGTAATTGTTTACAAATTGATATAGACTGTATAGCTGGCAGTCTGGCATCACTAAAATATATCTCTAGGCCTGCCAGTCAGTTAATCTGCGGCCTTCAGACAGACAGAATAGAGAGAAGGATGTGGGAGGAAAGTCAGTCAGTACCTAGTTGAAAGTAGTATCCCGGTGTTAGTCCAGCGTGACTACAATCCTAGAGAAAACTTAGTCAGGATTGACGGCCACTGGATTCGAACCCAGACAGCGCTGAAACCAGGTCAGTTTTGCTAGCCTGAGCATAGATGATCCGGCGACTCGGTCCAAAACATGATCCGGACTAAGAACTATATTGAATTAGGAATTTCGGCATTGTAATTTTTGTGTTCTAGGGAGAACACTTCCGATCGCGGAAAGCCCTGATAAAGATAAAATTAATTATATGGGCGGTAACAGCGCTATGGCATACGCCCGTCCCGGCGGTAAGCCCTGAAAGAAACAGTGTTCAAACGTAAGGAAGTAATTATAAATTCTGCTTTGCCCTCCGGATCACCGGGTCAGACCGGATTTTAACCATAGACCCAGTGACCCGATTGAAAACTTAAGGCGATTAACCCGTTTCAGCTCTGAACCCAGGAATAGCTGAGTGTGAAATAAACGCTCAACCAGCTGAGCTATGCTTTTTGACATGAAGGGCAGTTTGTTCTAAATAAGTGATAACCTGGTTTCTCTGCGTTTTCCGGCCACAGAAATAAAATGAGATGGTTCCTTGAATTAAAACCAGGGAGGTATTCTCTTAATTCTTTCTTCTCGACGACGAAGTTAATGATGAGAGACAAAAATACCTTGAGTTGTTAATAAGATACTAAAACTTAAATCCGATTGACTAAATTTCAGTTTTATTTATGGTCTTTAGGCATATAAGGCTCAGGTCGGGATAGGGGAGGGGAAAGTATGTAGGAATGTGTTGGCTAGGACCCAAGTTGTCTTGACCCGTTTCAACGCAATAGTAACAGTGGAGGAGGGTCTATTTCTTCAAAGCGTCTTTTATATTCTTGCAAACGCTCTTCTTTTGCGTGTGTGTTTTCCAGTTTTGAGCAATTTCCCTCCCTCAGGCAATGGGAGCTGCAGCAGCAACCACTCATTCCATGCCTTTTTCGCTACAGAAGAAAAGGATAACTTTGGAAACTTAATCGCAGCCGAAACCAGCTCGGAACGTAAGGAGCTGGGGAACTGAAAGAACGTAGGAACTTCGGAACTGGAACCAAACTAAAGAACGGTTCCAGCTGCGGAGCCGGAACCGAAAGAACGCTTCCCCAAAAGGAACTGGAATGCTCATCACTTAAATATAGTACAACTACTTCCTCTGCAAAAATTGTAGATTTGGATTTCAAGGCCAAACACTAAAGTGTAACGCGTATTTTTTTTTTTTTTTTTTACAAATTGCTAGTCACCAATGTGACTAGCACCCATTAGAGGGTTACGCCCTCTTTATAGGAAAGGGGAGTGAAGGGATAATGGAAGGTGTATAAGGAAGGATGGTCTAAGGGAGGTATGAATACTTTATTATCATTTATTGAGCTGCATCGATTACTTATCTTGGATATTATAAGCTTTGCGCTTATAATCATTATGGTTGGGTGATTAATGAAAATATGAGCATGAAGTGCAATTAACGTCACAACATTTGTAAACAGTACAAGTGATTGATAAATCTT
>JAGDQP010031924.1:0-21625 GCA_022664845.1 Lepisma saccharinum
CGAAGTTTTCTCGTTCCCCTTGAGGTTCGATATATCGAAGTTCCACTGTATTAGTAAGCATAGGATATATGTTAAAATAGAGGAAGTAAATATATCAATGCGAATAAATAACCCGAAATTTGTTAACATCATTATGTTGACGTTTTAAAGCAACTGCAAATAGTTTATTTTTCAAATTTCTAGTGAAAAAAAACTTGAAATAAACAAGAATAAACATTCTCTTTTTTTTCGGTAAAAAGTAATGAATCGTAAATAAATATATTTTCTCTATTCGTTTCTTTCAGAAATTAACTAAAAAATGAACGCAATAGATTTGAATTGTAAATTTTGACAGTTTTCCTGTTTCAGGTATATCAAACGATAATATAATATTATTCTCTTTGACATATTTATCGTACAAATATCAAAAGCAATTTGAAATCCCTTTTTCCTTTCCGAATGACAATAGAAAGACAGCCCTACTACAAAGCAAAAGATTCAACAACAACAAAAAAAAAAAAAGTGCAGATTGAGTTCCGTTTTTCGTTCTCATTTTAATCTTCCAGAAAAGTGACAGTAAAAACTGAATAGCTAAAAGCGTCATTGTCTTTCTCTGTCAGTAACTCTGTCTTGCTCTGAATAGCCAAGTCTTGTTCCTGGGATGCTGGCAACCCGCCAAGCAATCAATCCCCCTTCCTTCCTCTTTTCTCTTATCCTTCCTCCTTTTCTCCTGTCAACGTCTAGTGTTGACCATCGTTTAACTCCGGCGTTCGCAAAATAAATATTGTGTTTGACTCAAAGGAAGAGAAATAGAGAGAGAGAGTATGTGTGAGTGTAGCGTATGTTTGTGTAGGTGTGTGAGAGAGTGCAAGGATATAAACGGTGTAAAAGCGGAGCTACATTAGGTCCCTCAAACACCAATACTTAAAATTTAAATAGAAAGAAAAGAAAGGAAGTAAAAAAAAAGTTATTAGAGATCTATTTCTTTCATCAGACCGAATGAAATCTTGTTTAAATAAACATGTGAATGGTACTCTGTGAAGAAAGGTACTCATGTCACTGTTCAGATTTTCATGGTTTCCGTATGTTCTACTTTCAAAGGCGATTTGTCTTAGATCAAATTTACTATTTTGTAATAAATCTACAAATCTGTGAACAGTACTAACTTATTAGAAATAGAAAAATGATTGAAAATTAAAATTATTACATTTTTTTTTTACTTTCATTTATTCACGTTTTTTTAACAATTTATCTCTCTCCCCCGTCATAGAATGAGAAAGTAGATATGATTTTTATGAAGAAGAAACTAACACTATCCACTAATGTTTATAATTGATAGTAATATGAACAAAAATATCGTAGGAACAGAGAACTCTATAATGTTGCCGGCCGGGTGGCCGAGCGGTCTGCAGCGATAGGCCATCGGCCCGAAGGTCTCGGGTTCGAGTCCCGGCTGGGGCATGGGTGTGGTGGATTTTAACAGCTAAAGGCGAATGGTGACGGGCCGAAGTCCAAAGTTACTACACTGGCCCATATATAAATAAAGTTTACCAAAGTTTTTAACTCTATTATGCAAAATATATTGAAGAGTATAGAGAAAAAGGAGGAATATAATTAGAAAAAATAAGTTTACACTCGCAACAAGTACTACATAATGGCAACTAGCCGCTCGGAAAGTTTCAATCGAAAAGCGGAAATATTCCACAAGTTATAGCGGTTGTTAGAATATTAAATTCATGGAAAGAAACGGAAGAGTTAGACTTTAAATTGAGTTTTACGAGAAATCACCTCTCTTGGACATATCCCCTTCTTTCCCTGTAGTCTTCAATTGTGTTTTCAGTTTTTCTTCTTTCATTTTGCAGGAAGGTTCTCGTTCTTCTTTCGCCTAGCACATCGCACTTGATTCTTGTTTTGCAGATGGCACTAGTCGTTTCAGCATTACAAACTATGTCATCACGTTATAATCTTCACACGTCCCCATCATATCAAAAAATATATATAGTCCTCATCATACTTCCACTTTCGAAAACACGTGCTCAGTTAATGAGTATTATACTTACAACGTCACAACATGGACCAAAATAATGAAACCAAGTTGTCAAACTTAAAACGCATTGTACTCGAGAAGCGAATGTTATTGTGTAACACCTTTCTTCGGTGTTGGTAAAATGTTATTCCTTCTCATAATAATTCTAGTTATGACATACAGTACTTTTTTTATCTACTACGTATCTTCGGAATAAACCACGATGTTGGGCGCTGTTGTTTAGGTTGAGCAAATGTCTGGATTTTGTATGGACATCTTTTTACATCCTATCGCAGTATGCGATATGCGGTGAGCATATCCAGTTGATATACGATCCGAACATAAGTAACCCGGACTCCAGACAACCTTAGAGCTCTTTGTATTCGATAAAAACAGTCTCGACTGTTTCCTCTATATAATTCGTTGTGCTCATTACCTTGTATTCAAGACGTAAAAGGGTTTGAATAGATTGTATTAACAAAATTTCAGTGTAGGTTGCGATATGATCTCGTTGACAGGGTTTCTTGTCAGTGTAATTTGTATCGCTCAATGTGATTTGTTAAATAACACGGTTTAAAAAAATACGGTGTTACCTAAACTGTGCGCCTCAGCACCTCTGTGAGATGTACGCAATTTATAATAATGTCGTGGTTTATCGTGGTCGCTATGTATTTACAAGTAAAGTGCGAAAATCAACGTAAAACAAGCAATGATAATTAAAGACTTCAGTTTGATTCTAACATGTTAAAAATGCTGTGTAATAACCAACACTATTATACCACTAATTGTGATTGTTTAGAAATACAAAAGAATATATAACTTCTTTTTTTTGATTAATAGAATTATCTATATAATATTTTGGTGTTTCTCTTCACCTAATCGCGTTAACATAAATTCAATCGTAAGACCGGTTTTCCATACAGGCGTTAGACGTGTGCTTTGGTCTAATAAGCCAATCTACACACGTGTTTAAGTACGTGTTCTATGTGTAACACGAGTTTCTGCTTGCTACTCATAGAAATTAGAAGCGAAGCACGCGGCGAATGCTTGTAAGAAACGTCGGCCTTAAGTGTTTTCTGACTCTGGGCGCCGTCGAAAAAAAAAATGCATATACTAGAGGAGCCTGAGGATACTGAGAAAGAGTTACATTTTGAAGTAGATGATCAACACGACCGCTATCTTGAAATCTGCCACAAGGCTGTACTTTTGACTCACTCTGTAGTTAGAAATATCCATACCTATTATGACCTCGGGGTGGCCGAGAGGTTAAAGGGCTCGTTTTCTGTGCGCGTGATCACGGGTTTAAATCCATTGAACGGAATGGTTAGAAGCTCACTACGAAAAAAAACTGTAGGTCCCGCCCTTAGAAGTTGACTAGGACGTTAATAGCAATAGACGGAGATGAGAAAATAAGATTTCACGTAAGCCAAATGGGTAGAGATAGTAAAAATAACAATTATTACAGTCAGCACGAACAGTTTATACCCAGTCATAAGATTTGTTCTCCGAATTACTTTGGAATCGATGAAGAAATTTTACGATTGGGTACAAACATTTCGTGCTGACTGTACATTGATTTGGGAAATTAGTGGCCTTAAGAAAAGAAAATACAAACGGGTACCAAATGGATAAAAGAGGTGTAATTTTAAAGGCTTCTAACCGCAGACGAACACAAAATGACAATGAGTAATGGCTAAGATATAGCCTCGGAAATAATTTTTCAACATGGCAGTCGAAGTGGCTAGTGGTAGAATATTAGACTCGAGCCTAACACCCTTTTTTTTCATTTCTGTATGACACTTACGAGTGGAAATATTACATTTCAAATGTCTTCAAATATGTTCGCCTTCGACATGAAAGTTGCATGAAATGATACCTACGTATCTTAAGATTGTATTATTGCACTAATAATGAGCATGCTACACTAACAAACAAATAAATGCATTATTTATTAGTCTGTATAAATAAATAATTCGGGTGTATAAGGTTGTCATTGTCGTATTGTTCCCAGACTGTATGTAACCAAGACAATTATACGTTCTTGTTCCATTTTGATTAACCAATGTTAACTTTTGTTTCAAATGCGGTCCGCGCGTTAGCATAATTACTCGCCAAATTTTATTTTTCATTAGCCGTGAGGCAGAAAGCGTTGATAGGGCACATTAATTATCGTTGCTGAAAGAGTATAAACCCACGGCATTTAAGATGGACAGAAGGAACGCTAACAATGGTGATGAGTCAGATGAAGAACCGGAATCGCATGAAATAGTCGATCTTATTGAAAGTGAGCTTGAGGAAGAAGAGCTGGAACTTAATGTACGGAGGCGAACTGTGGAAGAGAGACAACATGCGGCGGACAGAGAGGATGAGGATGAGGATGAGGTGGAAGAGGAAACAGTTGAATTGAACGACACTGAAAATGAGTCAACCTCGGTAGGAAGAATAGTGAATTACTTAAAAACTTTTGTTACAAATGTAACTGGTCTGTTTAGAACTCAAGGGAAATGTGACGAGACTACTCCTCCAGAAATTCGTCATAATGACTCTGAAAATTTTGAATTGAAAAGAAAAAAGGGTCGTGCTTCGAAAAATGAGGATATAGCAAGATTTGATGATTTGAGAGATCCTCAAATGGAAGATGAACTTTCGATATTTGCTGATGATACTATTATCAATGATAAGACAGTTACAGTGAAAATGATTCTAGAAAACGATTTCTATTTTATACCCACTAAAATGTACAAAAGAATTCTCAAAAGTGCGATTCAAACCGGATTTGATTTTATTGGTATCGAACCAAGATATTTGCAGAGATTGATGATAAAGGATTCTAATGTGTCGGATGTATTAAATTTCTGTTCACTTTTTTGCAGCAGCGCATCAATATTCACTAATATGCAGTACACGCATAGTGTATATGCGAGAATTTTATGTGGGACTAGTCTTACGTTTGCAATAGCCTATGGGTATCACAAGAAACAATCAGATATCAAAAATTATGAAGTGGAATCTGAAGAAAGTATTGTTTCTTCCATTAGAGACAGGAGCCCCGGAAGGTCTCTTCTGGTTATCAGGAAGCAAGAGGAGCATCCTGTTGTGAATATGAGGAATATTTTAACTGCTACGAGTGTGTCGTTTACATCATATTTGATTTTCAAAGAGTTTTTTACTGGTCAGGGTTGAAGATTAAGCACATGAACGTTAATCGATTATGTGATAACCTTTTGCGTAGTTTAACAGCTACGGTTCAAGCATCGTCCTTTTTTTTCAGTCGCAATATTTTTTTATATTCTCATCAAACCTCTTTCTTCATTGCTGGGTTCTTTAGATTCCCTCTCCTGTGCGTATCACTTCAGTTACTGCCCAGTTTCAATTCTTCTCATAATTGCGACGTATTGTTTTTAAAACTGCATATATCTTCTTAAAAAATTAGAGCGGAGCATGGGATCCTTTAGTACATGTTAGGCAGTCAACGTTTGATCCTAACATCGAACCTCACCCCCGAGCTCCTGTTTTCTGAAGATAACAACATCATCAAATAGGACGAATGTTAAACTATGTTATCATTTGGAAAAAAAACTCCTGCAAGAAAGATTGAACTCTGTCTCTTCAGAATTATACAGTTAATTATATTTCCTCAGTTGTCGATAATACATTAAAAGAAGGTGAAGAATTAACAAACCATATTGTGACTGACAGGTAAAAAAAAAAAATGTCTACGATTTTCTGACCTTCCTGGGTGTATGTCAGCATGTTACAATTTCAACTGATCCTACAACAGAACCAGCAAAGACGCTTTTTCACAGTGAAACATGTTAGAACATTGACGATGATCACTGGAACAGTAAACACCACATGTGCCATTGAGAATCTGATTACTTACCTTCCAATTCAACTGTGAATCTACAAATAGTTTCAGATTTTTAAACGTTAAAGATTGTCTTGAACGATTGTAGTTCCTCCTTTCGTCCAACAAAACAAATGCGCAATACATAAGTGACAAAGAGAATCGTTGAAAAGTTTTGCCATTTAGCACAATTGCGTACCCTTAAAAAATATCGTCAAATATATCGATTGTACTCATACGTTTTGGATGTGGAACGTGCTGTGCTATCCATGCAGGATTGTTTTTTTTTTTTTTTAAATTGAGCATCTATTGACACCGTTAATCAGTTTATGAACTGTTTTATAAGAATTCTACACTAAGGGAACAAACTGTAATCGTAAATATGTAAAAAATCAGCGCATCTCTCAGATCAGCTTCTGTTGCTCCTATTGTAAGGACTTCAACATCTTATTTGATATATTCAAATGAACCACCGTAAAAACTCGCGTTTTTCTTAAACGGAATCAGATACCGTTAGATTCATAACTAATAGCTGTTGAAGCATTAATTAGAAATGATATGTAAACAAGAATGTTAGTAAAGGTATATGAAATGTGAAAATTCAACAAAAAAAAAAAAAAAAAAGAGCCACTATTCTGAAAATTCTATTTAGAAGAAAGATTGTTTCTTCTCGATTACATCAAATCTCGTCATCGCTGTTTTAAAAAGAACTAAGAACATCGACAAGAACATCCTCTACCGATTCCTCGAATATACAACAAATATCGCCGCCATCACAGCCGCCAACAAGAACTCTCTCCTCACTACGCATGACACTTGGCTTTATTTATGATCAAAAAAGCCCAGATTCCGAAGAGCCTCCGAGCACGGATATTATATCTGTGCAACCTATTCTGGACAAATTTTTTATCGGCCTTATACTTTAGTTAAAGAACAATCTTCAAAATTCGTTAAAAGAGCACACGTTATATTGATAACGGCCGAAAAAATGAAAAAAAATCCTTTGCATTTTACTGAGTTTATTTCTAGAAGATCTTAAAATTCAATGAAATACGAATAAGTGTGCGTGTGTTAATATTACAATATACATGTTCTACTTAACGGCCTCATAATTTACATTATAACAATCTTTTCTAAATTAAATTGGCACACACTTTATTGCATATTGAAAACTTGTCGAAAATTCAAATTCAACAGTATTATAAAATTGTGTGCGCGTGAAAATATCAAGTTACTGGAATAATTTTTGAGTATATAGAGATAAGAAAAGAAAACCTTCGCTTAAAGAAGAATTACACGCTCTTTTGTTATATAAAGTTTTTTTGTGAATGAATGTGTTTAAATTGAGGATGTAATTTTTTTTATTCTAAAACAAGTTTTAGAAAAATAAACTTCCCTTTTCACTTATGTCAAACTTTTCTCTTAAGGATAAGTTTCAATGTATTAGTTTGAAAGTAGGAAGAGATTATATAAGTATCAATATTTAGGTACCATGTAGGCATTCGCCTGGTGAAACTCAGGAAATAGCAGGCAAGTATGAAGAAGGCTCTAACCAGTAGAAATTCTGCTATCCTATTTGGAAAACAACATTCTGGATTTTGCAGCTCCAGGGTAGAGCTGAAACGGGTCACTGGTTCAATAGGGTAATTCGAGTCAAGTGTGGAACTTGGTCACCGGGTCTATGCTTGGGACCAGGTCTGACCTAATGGGAGCTGCTTCACTATAATCACTTCGGTTCTTGACGATTCGGAATCACCATCCAGTTTCAGTGGTTCATTTCAGTTTTTGAATCGATTCTAAATAACCGGAATTGAAATGAAGTACTGTGATTCGTTCAAATTAACTGAAGTGCGTATAATGGAAGTGTTCCGTCTAAGGACACGATTTCGGCCCGGACGCAAGAGTTGTTTTTTTTTTTTAAATTATTTCCTTATTACACTAGCTTTCGTTTGAACCGTGTTTCTTTCGGAGCTGACCAGGACCGGTGCACGAAAAATATAAAGTTGAAAAGTAACAATAATACAGAGTAATAACACATGGAAATAGTTTCAAAATCCAGGAAAGAACAAACATTGTATCTCTAGTCTGTACATTTTGAAAATGATTCTTGACATTATAATTATATACGAGTACTTGACATACACATTTACTTATCTCTACATATATACGTGTATACAAAACCACTTATTTCACATCACCATAATTCATGTATAATAATATTTTTCATATTACAAAATTTCTTTTGCAATACACGCTTTCTTAGCTCTTTCGGGACGTAGACCACTACTTTAACCTGCTAAGGAAATGTGAATTAAGTGAAATATTTTTATCATCACTATTTTGTACACATCGTAGAACTTATGTAGGTAGTAAGTTTTAAAGACATACAAGTATTTGAGGAGCTTGCCCTTGCCATCTACACTTCTGCAATTGACGAACGTCTCAAGACAGGAATGGCTCCACCCAATGAGTACGGACGGCACTGATTCTTATCCTTAGGTTTTCACTATGTATCGCAAGGATGTCATTTAGGGATGGGCACTTGGGTCCGAATCCATACTACCCGGATCCTAACGGATCCGGTTCCGGATACTTTTGGAATCGGTACCCGGATCCGGATCTTGGAACCGATTCTCGGATCCGGATCTTGGAACCGGGTACTCGTTATCTTCAGAACCGGTTCCTTTAGGATCCGGTTCCTTCAGAATCGGTTCCTTTAGGATTCGGTTCTCGGTTCCTTCAGGATCCGGTTCCGCTCACCCCTAGTGTCATTAGAGGCTGTATACTACTGAATTGCATGGAGCTATGGCGGTCTAGTTCTTCGTCAATGTTACATGCATGGCTATTTTGAACTGGTTGTCCGTCCCTTGGGCACTTATCATTAATAGGAAATTCTGGTATAGGTGTTACAAGGCTTTATGCGTATGATGGTATAATATAGGCTGGTGGTTGCGGATTTGTGAAAACTGTGAGGTATGGGATATTCTGGTGTTACAAGGCTTTATGTGTATGATGGTATAATATAGGCTGGTGGTTGCGGATGTGTGAAAGCTGTGAGATATGGGATTTCTGGGTGATTGGTAGAGTGGAGAGACAGATACTAAGCACTAGGCCTAGTGGGCGAGGTACAAAAGCTGCGTGTGGTGTTTTGTATGTTACATCGTGGTGCATACTGTCGAGAAGGGGTCGATGGTAGGTTTCGTATCGTTTGGTTATAAATCGGATTCTTAATTTCTCTAGGTGGTATAACATGTTAGGCATGGTGACTAGTTCCTAGTTTGATGCGTTGTGCTATCCGGAATGTATATCTTTCTAGTATTTTCAGTTTGTTGTAAAATTTTGCTTTTGCTTGAATCCAAGCCACGTGGCCATATGTTAGAACTGGGCGGAGAAAAGCTTTGTATGTATTAAGTGCGGCAGTTGGATTTATACCCCACGAAGTTACTGTGATTCGTTTTAGTAAGTTTAGGCGGTTTTATGCGTTTTTGGTGATTGCTTTCAGATGTGGATTCCAAGTGAGGTGATAATCGTAGGTGAGGCCGCGGTATTTTACTTCGGGTGTAGGTCTGATTAGAGATTGATGTGCGTATAGGTTTAGGTTATCCGGGTTTCGTCGTACTCTTGTGCGTTTTCGTGGTGGTATAAAGATAATTGCTTAGGTTTTTGCTGCATTTATTGTAAGTCGCCACTGGTCACACCATTGACTGAATATATATATAGCAGTTTGCATTGTTCGATTTATTTGTTTAACGGTTTGTACTGTTGCTAGGAAGTCCGTGTCATCTGCGTATTGATATAAATGTATATTAGTTGGTAGTGTTGGTAGATCTGAGCTGAACATTATATACAGTAGCGGTGAGAGTGCAGATCTCTGTGGTACTCCAGTATTTAGGAAGATCGGAAAATAATTGCTTTGGTCGATGTTGATATATGTAAGACGGTTTATCAGAAAATTATAAATGTACCTGATATATGCTGTTGGTAGTTGAAATTGGACAAGCTTCCATAGTAGTTCTTGGTGCCAGACTTTGTCGAACGCTTTTTCAAGGTCGAATAGCACAAGCCTAGAGTACCCACGCAACACATCTGACTACACTCTAGCTCCAAATATTTTCTACACCCCAGACAAGCGATGCAGAAATGTCTTCCAGATTTAAGATTATTTGGGGAAGAGGATTCTCTTGTGATTGCTGCTAAAAGACAGTAAAGCTGTACGAGGGAGGAAATACCGATAAGGCGACACCTCCAATCTTTTTAATTAGATCGTCGGTTCATACTCTGAAGTACCAGCTGGTTCAGGTTAGCGATATGCAAAGAAAGAAACGAAAATCTGTACTTGGGGATGATTTCATACGATGATACGCATAACAATTCATGTGTAACTCAAATTGCATCTTTAATCACTTCGAAGTACTTACTACAGGGTGGCAAAATACCATGTCTTACCTTTACCTTAGCAGGGCCCACACCTGTAGTCTGGAATCGCAATTCCTAAAATAAAAACGACGAACACAATGAACGGCGGTCAAAATCTAACCTAAACACCGTGTTATTATCTGTCGCAAATGCAAATAATCTCTTCACACATATCACTTAACGGAGTCACTTCATATAACATAACGCTGTATCTGCAGAATTAAATATATAGTTCTTTTCCCAATGTTTCACATCACAGCTGACGAAAGAATCCTACCACTGGTCTACAGATTTATGAACCAAACCTAATCTAATTAAAAGGCATCTCTCAAAACGAGCTTTCGGCATGATGATGTGCTGGAAGTGATATGAATATGGTGATGATCAGTCTAAGTGCAGTGACTGCAAAAACACAAATCTACTCGCACCCACCAACACTGAGTAATGCAGTCAGTCCTATAGTGTTCATATACGTATTATTCTCACTGATGCGTATGCAACACCAGATCCTCGCAAATACGCCAATTCCCACAGATAGGTAGGCTAGGTTTGAGTCTAAACTAACATGCAGTACTCGACATAGTTTATTTAGGTTCCAGTTACATACACCCAATTGGGATACATATCACTTTACAACATTGGATTATAAATACTCAATTAGTTTAGACACAATTGCAAATCATTACTTAACGAGTTGAAATACTCTGTTGATAATTCAAGAACAAAAATAACAATTCAACAAAACAAAAAAGTTACTGACTTCGATTTTGCATAGAGAAAAGTAGAGACATCTGCGTGCTACTCCAGAAAATTTTAATATACTTACGTGCACTGTGCAATGTACACTCTCAACTGTTCATATTAATCAAATCTTCATTTAAATCAAATCCCAAATGTACAAAATAAAATATAAAATAATATCTTAATTCAATCCAACAGGTTTAACGAAACAATTAATATTTTACTTTGCTTATGCAATTGGCCATATCACACCTTTTGTTGCTATGTTAACTTTTCACAAGTTAAGCAAACTATTCCAGAATCTCAGTAAGGCGTAATATTATCAAGTTAAAGTTATAAAGGAAGAAAAACCAAGCCGTCTTCCAACAACAGAAGCCAGAACATCTAATGATACTACTGACAAGGGAAAGGTCGGTCCCTCAGTTCACCTGAAAACCCAACTTCAAATTTCGTACACTAGTAGGTCAACCCCAAAGTCAGCACCGCACAAAAATTAGTTACCAGTTTGAACTGCAAGGTCTCTGAAAAATAGGGTAAAATTTTGACTCGGTTTATCTTTACAGTGCTTGTCAAAAATTCCGAAATGGCTAAATATCTCGGTTAGAATACTTTGTTTGAAAACTTAAAAGACACAAAAATTGCAACAACAACAACAAAAAAAAAGTCAACAGAACTCTCGGATAAGTTACCCAATCAACTCTGTGCGTTCCCCATCCCTAGTAGCATACAAACGTGTTTTAAACGTTGATCTTTTGTTTAGCTCGTTGATTAAACGTTATCGGTTGAAAAAAAATAATTAATTTTAAATCATATTTCAACATAGACTCGATATTGTTGAAAGGATGTTAATTCAACCTGTATTCAACTGTTATTTTCTACTATGGTACGGATTTCGTTTCATGGGACTCTTTCTATGGAATAAGATTTTAATTAAAAGCTACTTGAATGTCATTAATTATTGTGTTCTCTTTTGCATGTTGAAAACACGTTGAATTTCAATCTATATTCTAACGAAAATTTGATTCCGTTGATAGGACGTTAATATGAAGTGTTTTTAACTATTACATTGATCTGTGCCCTTAGATTATCTTTCCAAGTTAATTGCATAAAAATTGTGCTTAAAAATGAATAGAACAAAGTTAACTACGTATCTCATGTTCTCATTAGCATGTTGAAAACGGACTGAATTTTAAACTGTATTTCAAAGAACATTTAATTTCGTTAACAGGGTGATAATGTGAAGTGTTTTGAACTTTCGTTTCAAAATATGACATAAATTTTTCTTTATATACGTTTTCCTAAGGCGACGTATTACACTTCTTGAGAAATACGACTTTAATAATGTAGCCATGGTCAAAGTGTAAAATAAATGAACATGCACTTAACAAAGAAAGATATAAAGTATTCTTAATTCTTATTCTTAAGTGATAGTGAAGCGACATGTCTGGATTTGTGCCGCTTTTCAAGACTGCCTTTTCTTATAGATATCGTTAAAGAGTAATTAACTTCAGGATGATTGCGTGGTCCAGGGGTAACTTGTCGAGCTACCAACGACGAGTACGGAACGTTCCAGCTTCGAATCTTCCAGCAGACACTTGGATTATTTACTATTGAAAAGTTAATACTGTATATCGTGATGAAAGCAACGGGCTAAATGTGTTCAATATACCAATAGACAGCAACCATGCTCTGTTTTGGCCAATTTCATCGTCGGCTTCTTGATTTCAACTAGTTTCTTCTCAACCAATGTCGAATAAACGTTGAACAGGAGGACATTTCGGTACATTTGCAACGTGAAAATTTCGTTTTAGTACTAAAGTTTAATCCACGTATTTTCAATGTATGTGTGCTGCTGGGGATGGGGCCCAATTTTGTTTTTTTTAAACGGGAACCTCCCCTAACCTTTTAATGCATATTCTATATCCACGAGAAAAATCAGATGAACTGCTCAAAACTGTCGGATGTGAGTCCTGGGCCCCACAGGGACGGAAAGCAAATTAGAGGTGAGAATTGTTAAAAATTCCGGGGTGGTTAAATATCTTGGTTAGAATGAGTGTTATTGAAAATTTGAAAGAGACAAAAGCTGCAGAAAATCAAGAGTTAACGAAGGGGTGGGTCACTGAAAATATGTGGAAACGCAACTTCAAATTTCGTACACAAGTGGGTTGGCCACAAAGAGATTATCACACAAAGAAGCAGGACATATTCTGATTTATTTTTCCGTAGATACAGAATTTGCAATAAAAAATTGAGGTTCTCATTTAAAAAAACAAAGTTGGATCCCAAGGAGCCCACAGAGGGACCCCACACATTGATCGGCTAGCCCATCCCATAGCTCTGTTGATTCTCTGCAGATTTTTCTTTCAAATATTAAAATATAAAACTCATTCTAACCGAGATATAGGCTATGCCGTTCCTGAACTTTAAGCAATTCTCCCCCTTAATCTGCTTTCTGGTCCTGTAGGGCCCAGGACTCACATCCTACAGTATTGAGCAAGACATTCTGATTTATTTTTACCATAGATACAGAATCTGCAATAAAACGTGAGGGTTCCTATTTAAAATTTCAAAATTGGGCCCACACAGGGGCCCACATAGTTTGATTGGCTAGCCCATCCAATGTCTTTGTTGATTTTGTGCAACTTTTGTCTCTTTCAAGTTTTCATGTATTTTTGGCTGCCTACTTCTGTGCAGAATTTGAAGTTGGGTTTCAAGGTGATCTGAGTGACCCTTCCCTTGTGAGCCCAAAATCCATCCTCCAATACGTTACAGCAACCCAGTACATCCAGTGGTACTACAAGAGAAAATCACGAAAAAAATGTGTCAAAATGATTCATTGAACTCATTTTGGCACAAGGACCATATTAGTAGAAACTATGATTGCTCCGTTTCCGGTTAGATATCTATTGTAACCATCTTATCTCCCATAGTTTTCTTTGTTGGTATTAGCAGTGAGATTACTTCATAATATAATGCTTAAAGACGTGCAAACACACGCCGTGTAGTGCGATTACTGTCAAAATAAGCTAATTTTACCAACAAATAATCCAATTGGTATGTGTTACAGATCCAATAGACTAGTTATTCTCAACCTGTATGTTGTGCACCCTGGGGCGTCACGATAATTGATCAGGGCTACAGCGAGTCGAAAGCGATTAATGGATACGAGTGTACTCTGATCTGGAGACAGTCTAGAATTCTGCAAATGTATCCATCATTTTTGGCGTGGACAGTTGTGGAGACTACTAGCGCAACCTAGCGGAGATTTCTGGAGGTTCCTACTCTGATTCGACGACCCAGATAGGATTGAGAACCGCAGTAGACTAGTACAAATAAACAACTGGATAAACACGTGATAGTTGAAGACAGAAACAACTGAGTAATTACGGGCTACAAACCAGAAAATGAACCATAATAAAATGTAAACAGCATAATTGATTCTATAAATGAACCAAATATGAATTAGGGCTAATTCTAGGGGTCGCGAAGACTCAGTGGTAGAAGGCTCACCTCTAGTGTGTGACCTCCCCTCTGATGTCATATGGATTTCGTGGTGGACAAACATTGTATGCGTGAGTTTTCCCGTTTTTTTTTTCATTTCTTCATCCACCAATTCTCCCACCATCATCCATCCGTCCTGACATAAAGTTTCCTAAGAGCCTTAGAGACAATTCAAATTCATAATTAATGCTAAACTATGATTGGTTCAAATCGTTGCAAGGAGGGAACTAAAAGAATTTTAAGAATTTACACAGTGAGTGGTTTTCCGATGTCTTTAATTAGATGAGGACGAGATGTGCAGTGTTATATAGATTCCAAACTTCTATGGATTGCATTTTAGGTACCGGTACTACCCCGGATCGTATAAAAACGTATGTATAATATCATTAATACTCGAAAAGCAATCTATTAATGATAAATACTCATAATATTGTTCTGCCTTTGCTTGGGCATCGAGGTAATCAAAGTTTGCTAGGAAAAGCGTCATCCAATATTCATAATAAGATTGAAAAACGACGTAGATTACTGGCATAAGGCGATGCGATAATCTGTCATTTTATTGCTAATGGCATTAAAAAGATGTAGAAATTATTGAAAACTAAAGTACAATTAGTAAAATAACAGTATTTCTTGAATGTTCTCAAGCTGCATGTATGTTTCACTTAAACCCGGATACTTCCTGGTATATTCCTGACATACAGTGGTGGAAATATACTTTGTTGTATCGTGAGAATGGAAGAAATCTGTGAGAAACTGTAAGAATACAGTGATTACTTTAAACTGGAAACCTCTAAGTTTTGAGTGTTTAAGACTGACGATAGGTTGACTATGATATGGTAAGTGCTTGCACAAACTGCTTGGAAAAAAAGGCATTGCCAATTCCAATAACTAAAGAGTCAGGCTAGTGCGCAAGGTGTTTCGGGTTCTCATCCTGACTGAGCACGGATGTTCATGTATTTTGAAAATCTATTTCACTCGTATGGAAACAGGCGAACTCATAGTTTATCATAATGGATCAAACAAAAATAAAGTTTATCAAAACTTTTCAGGAAAAGTCAGTGTTAAATTTAGACATTGTCAGGAGTAGAAAAGGGGATTTATTCTCATTGGAAAAGACTTAATTTCTAAAGAAAAATATGCTTCGCTTTTTTAAAGACTTACACATATCTTAATCTATGGAGTAACTCAATCTTCCTGGTTGGATTTTAATATCCCCAAGAGGGATCAGCCCTAGAATTCATCACTGGTTAAATCTCTATTTGAATGTAATATCTCTTAACAGTTTTTCAATATCGAAGTATTTAGCAAGTTGTTGAGCGAGAATAGTATTTCATTTTGCCAGTTCACACTTGTTTACATCCAGTCAAAATACCACCATAGAAATTTTCTTGGCGATTGTTTCTTTCGATTTAGCGCCCTCGCGGCGAGATCATTAATCACTTCCCACAGCAACACTTCGTTGACTTGTTTCTCCCTCATGACTGTGTCTCTTGGGAGTTTTGCAACGGGAGATCTTTTTTGCTTTTGATTTAATAGTATTTTTCCTTTGTCCTATTCTCCTTAAAAATAATGATCATACGACTCTTTTATTATACTCTCGTTCGCTGCGGTGATAAATTTTCAGTATACCTATTAGCATACACAGGGGATTTCTGTACAAAAGATTACCTTTGTCTCCTTTGTAACTACACGATTTGAAGAAAGATTTCTGAATTATCTTTACAGTTCAAATAGCGGTGGATAAAATTTAGGGAGAATTTTTAATATTGTCGGGCATAATCCCCAAGACAGGAAGATTGATAGATTTGATGTTCAATAACTGAGATAAAATGAACTCAGCAAGAAAAGATTCAGATTTTAGTGTCATAATTTACCTTTTCTCTTTGGCTTCCGATCAGCAATTCCTCTTCAAAACTATCCAATAATTTATTTAAAAAGATATGTAATTTACCTTTTCTCTTTGACTTCCGATAAGCAATTCCTCTTCAAAACTATCCAATAATTTATTTAAAAAGATATGTAACTGGTGTCCAAGGGCGCATATGATGAAAAATATTATTGTTATGATCCCAGATTTCTAATAACTTTTATTGAATATAATCGCTTTTTAATAAAATCTTTATTTTTCTAAATTTGTAAAGTATTAGAAATGTCAGTAAACATTCAATAAATTTCCTACATTTTGGGAGCTAATTTATATACTGGGGGAAAACTGATTTTTGTCCCTTACCGGCGAAAATCCCTTTACGCATCACTAACTATCCACAGAAGTTGGTTTAACGCTAGTAGGCGTTAGGAGTTTATGCAGAAGCGTGAAAAATTCTCTACTGTATGTACAGAAGTTGGATTGCAGTCATCGTAACTAGATTAACCTGTGCGACATTTTGCAATATGTGTATACTTTTACAGCTTACTAAGGTAAGACAAAAATTAGAGCACACGATGAGCGTACTTAAAATGAAGTTAAACAAAACAAATGGAATGTGTACTTCACATAAGGAGAAAATGGTATATGGCAAAAATTTTGGCAGGACTCAAAAACGTCCAAATCCGAGGGAAGAAAGACGTCCAAATTGAAGACGCCTGAAGAAAATCAAATATTTTAAGGAGCGACATGGATGACAAGATCAGCAGACCAAAATTCGCGTTAAAAGATGAGACAAAATTAGGAATTTTCTCACGAGTGTCTCAGGGTTATTGATGACAGCGTAGTAGATAACTAGTGAAAATATTCAGTGTTTTATATTTAAAACCGATCTGTGAGAGTTTCTTAAAATTTGAGAACAATACGAAATAGATTTTTCTTAAAACGTGGAGTATTTGGTAAATCTTCGCACCTGAAATAAGAAAAAAATATTTAGTCAATATTACAGGTGACTAAATAATGAGGCAATAAATCAAAAAAGACAAAAATACAGATTTTCGTGTTTTCCGTGGGAAATAAGAATATTGGAGTCTAGTATTAGCTTCTCTCCTGTCAATGAATTATTAATTTTGTAAATTTTATTTAAGACTTTTAAGCAACTTTGGCTCAAGCCAGATGCTGAGAGAAATTGATGGAATGAAGAAAGTGGTACGAAACTGGGGAACCTCGAGAAAACCCATACACACGGTGTTTGTCCACCACATCTACTCTTAATAAGTTTCTATGTTGTCTTAATATCCTTGTAAGGATTTCATTATAAGTGTTCGACGCCTGTTGAACATTTTTACATTGTATCAATCCATGCATTAGATTATCTAGGCATAACAGTTATCCTATTTTCTTTTCATAAAAAAAATACTTTGAAACTAATATACATTATGAACGACCAAGAACCACACATAATACCTACATATAAAGCACATAGTAAACTCCTTAAATTAATTCATATTTTGTCCAGTTATAATTTGGATAGTTTGTCTGAATTTTACTACTATACAAGATTGCTGGTGGCATTGTTCAAAAATAATAATTATATAATGACTTTGTATTAGAAGTTACCAAAGGATTATACACTCTCGATCGCTCACATGATTCCCAGTCGGAGCAATTCGGTGTTCATTACTTAGCGTAGCCATCAGGTATGCTGGGCTTAATGCGGAAATTTGCATAGTCTTCTAAAATCTGAATTTACTCTAACACAGTGGGAGTGGGACGTGTTTGTCGTTTTTCTATTGCCTCATGTAGTTAAGTTAGTGATAGATATAAACATGAACTATTTTATAAGCTACGGACTAGCATTAGTTGTAAGGACATTACAGATTATTGTTTAGTTAGTTACAAGATGACTAGAAATAGGACAGAATACTTAAAGAACGCTATGGTTGGAAGATTTGAAATGTAATAACTCTTATTTTGGACATGAAATGATACGAATGTATTGAGCAACATGTGACGAAGATATCTAAGGTAGCATTTTGTAGGATATTAACTAATGATGATTATCTGAAATATGAATACAATCATTGTTTGTAAATTGTTGGTGTTGAATGATCAATGCTATTTGATCTGGGATCTGATATTCTAATGATTAAAACAGAGTAAAGATAGAAACGTGCTTATCTATTTAATAAAACATTTTGTGAGATGGACTTTACTGACTCCTCTGAAATATAGTAAAGATATTTCTGAAGCTAATGCATAATAACTTAAGAAATATCAGATGGTGTACTGTGTAACTGTATGAATTTGTTAGTATATATATTCGCATTTATTTAGGGTTAAACGATAAATACTCCATTCTGCCCCGTGAATTCCTGTGTACGTATATCAATAAATACTATAATATTGCAATAGTAAGATGACTTTCAGAAACATGCTGGTAAGAACATTGAGAAACCTATTGTAGTATTACCGTTAATTATACCGAACTGATACTAACGTTGTAAGTTATTGAAAACAATCAATCAGATGTGAGGAGAGTGGATTACCGCGAAGTCTGCTATATCTGGACACATCGGTGATAATGGTATCTTAGTCGGCGATGTTGCAGGGATTCAATGCTACAAATATATCGATATCAATATTAAAATGGTAGTAAAGTTGTTGAATTTGTTACTTGTACAACTTGTGAGAGAGTCGTCCCATCTATGACACACATAAAAATGCATCGAAACAAGAAAAAAGTAAGGAAATAATTGTACATACAAATCAGTCAAAAGAAAAATATTAAAAGAACAAGCGATCGGGGTGGTGTAATGCGGTGTGTTAACCTCGCTAAGGTTCTAGGTTTGAGTTCGGGCTAGGGTATTGTTGTTTTTGGCTTTCTAGAGATTTAACAGCTAACGGTAATTAGTAACTACAAATACTGCAGAAATAAAAAAAAATGTACTAAAAGCAGTCAAGAAGATTGCAACTGAAGGAGGCCGCTCTTTTTTTTTTTTACGATTTTGAAGGAAAATATATTCAGTTTAATACATTTCTGATTGTTATAGGCAGATTGATCTCTGCATTAGAAAACAGGAAAGAATCAGTAGAAGAATTTTGTACCAAATTTGAATTTCTAATTTACAAGGAAAAGACAACAAATAACTCTTAAAATGTAAAATACTGAAACGGCTTTTCCAAGAAAATTATGAATTTGTGGCAAAAAGATGGTTCATTTCAAAGTACAGAGCAATATTAAAAGTAATAAAATTAAAAAAATATATATATATCCGTAATTACAATAGAGAGAGCATTTGTTCGAAACCCACCTAATTGTAAGAGATATTTCTTAATTGTAATGCAAAAATTATTGTCAACCTCTGCAAATAATTGCTGGACGGAGCGCTCTATTTCATTTCCCAAATGGCTTAAGAATTATTTACGATCATCAATGTTGCAAAATCGAGTCAACAACCTTTCATTACATCTCAATGAATTCTGACATTACTCAACAACCCGGTCTCTACGAAGGTTCTGTACAACCGTTCTATATAACCGATCGATAATTTTACCACAAAGAAAGCCTTCAGCAAATCTCTACTGGACGCCTGACTTGTAGTCGGTGTTGTTCAATATTGATGCACGAATCATAACATTGTACTGCTAGCAAATAAGCTCGCCCTTTGATGTGTCGGCAAATAAATTTATACCCTTCCTTTTACACAACTAGAAACATAGCTGCCATGTAAGTTGCATAAGATATAGGAAACACTACTGAAGAGTAAATCAGTTGTTTCCTGGAGCGCCAAAATATCCCCAGAATCAAAATTTTTCGAATAATCACCATTACGGTCGAATGACTTAGGTATGTACAGTTTGCTGCAAATTGGGCTAATGATATGGATTAGAATAGCAGACAGAAATAGTTTGATATCTATTTATAAGAGTTTATATATTGGACCTGAAATTTTCAATACTTACAAGAGCGTCATATCTTCCATTCTTTTCTTTAGTTCGCAATGGTTCGTGTTGTCCTCAAATCTTGCAACGTTAATTTAACTCATTTTTCGACGTCATACAACGATGAAACTTTGCACAGCGACCTAAGTCGGGTGGCCATTGAATATTCAATTGTTACTTTCATATATTTCTATATATTTATATATTTTAGAAGCATTTTTAATATATTTTTAAATATGGACTTCTTTATCCTAAAATAAATACTAGCCTGGAACGACCTGTCGTTTGACTGGTTGCATAACACTTTAGGATTTGAGTCACAAAACATTAGCTTGAGAAAGTATCCGAATACCGAAATAACTCGAAAAAATATATATATTTTTAAAAATACATACTTTTTGTAAACATGTCATACTGAAAAGTAAAAAAAAAATATTTATGTTTGAAAAGAAAATATGGGCCGCGCTCATTCAAGAATTTATAAAGGGACTGTATATGAGAGCGAGCCCCATGCTTTTTTTAATCATGCATAAACAAAATTAGTTTTTACTTCTTATTACGACTTGCTTATGAAAAGTATGTCTTTAAAAAGATTTTTTTTTAATTTCTGATTTACTCCTGTGAATTAACAATTTGTAGTGGTAGAAAATAAGAGACTTAAATAAACATTTAGTAATTGAATAAAAACTTTAAAACTTTGTTTGACTAATTAAGAAACCTGGCCCATCCAGGTTGTACGATCGAACCTAAAACATCTCGGAAGCTAGCGTGAAACCTCACGAGCACCAACTGTGGGGAAATGTCGTTAGAGGAGCAAGGGAGCGAGCGAGCGAGAGAGAGAGAGAGACAGAGAAGGGTAAGATGATTAAGAATATAATTAAAAAATCTTCATCATGTGAAGACAAATTGTCTAAAAAACGGGACCAAATAAGTTCCATGGTAGTATTTCTATAAGAAGGACAGTACTAATAACAACAATAAGTCGACCTTATTTGACCTCTCAAATGAAATAACAAACACCAATGGTTTCTGGGATACGTATATGAACTAGTACAACACACACAAACTCACATAGACATTCATTGGCTCACAAAAGAGAAAAACAAGAGACTTAAAAATGTTTCTGCGCGTGCGTATATGACGAAACATTTGTTTGCATATCTGTAATATAATGTGTATGTACGTTTATTCCATTGGGTGTTTTTCGTCAACATTACCAACAGCTGTTTCTCATTATTACGCCTTTTCCCTTTTTTTTAAAAAAAAAAAAATATTTATTTTCCCCTTTGAACAGTTTCTTCCTCTT
>JAGDQP010031925.1:0-21625 GCA_022664845.1 Lepisma saccharinum
CCAAATATCGGGGAACACATGTTCCTATTCAATGTAGAAACTTTATCTCGAGATTAAGGTAAAGAAAGCTGAGATTGTAAACACGTAAAAAAAAAGTTTCTTGTCGGTAATACTTTGTGGTTGCGAAGTAGTAATACTACCCTCTCAGATGAACGTAAATTACTAGGGTTGTAAACATGTCTTCGGAAAGATATAAATGCCGATATAGGACAAGATGACCGAAGAATAGAAGTAATTGCATATGGGAGAGTTCCATAAGCTGTACGAATCGTCCGATGTTATAAGAATTATAAAATCACGACAGTTGAGATGGGCAAGTGATGTAGGTGAGATGGGAAGCCGGAGAGAAACGGGATGTCGCGAAGACCTAGATGTAAAACTTTAAACTTTATTTTGATATGGGCCAGTCTAGTAACTTTGGATTCGCCTTTAGCTGTTAAAATCCACACCCATGCCCCTGCCAGGACTCGATTCCGGGATCTTCGAGCCGATAGCCTACTGCAGTAAGCCGTTCGTCCACCCGGCCGCCAAGATCTAGATGTGTTTAGGAGAATACTTTTATAAAGATTCTTCGATAGGTAGGTGTTCGCGATAAAAACTGGCTTGATCTTCAGCATGAAGAATCCAATGGTAAACTTCCGTTACGCGGCGATAAACTACCGGGTACTGTAAGTAGGGCTTATTTGTAGGGGTAAACCCAGGCAATTTCCCCCTTCTAAGCTTGAACTCTGTTTTCCAACCCTGAGAAGATATTTCCCCACTTCGTAAATAGTTTTTTTTTTAAATAAAATTAATGTTTTCAACTTTTGCATTTTACCTATATTTCTACTGGGTGATCCTGCACCAACACCTAATGTATGTTGTTTCCGGAAGAGAATAACACTTCATATAGCTGGCATTATAGCTGAACATCTCAATAGCAGGATTATAAAAGGTAACTGTTCCATTGTCCAATTGGCGTGATCTGTTCATCCACATCTCATCGAACTGCAAACATTATAGAGACGGACATAGGAGGAATTCTATTCTAATGTAACTTGCACAAATATTACTTATTGGCTTTGTAGCTACAGAAACGAAGAAACAACACAGTAGCTTATGACGCTGTCTGTCATAAGCATGTTCTCATTATGTTAGTCAAATGTGTTGCTTTATTTTAAGTTTCTGTAAGCTACGGACAACAAACCGACGTATCTGTGATTCGCCGAAAAATGTCCGTGGAAATTTCCAAAAAGGCTCTACAGAAAAGACCCGTAGCTGTTTGCCCAGATGGTGCCAGTAATAAGCAACAGGAAATGTGTTACACACTTACGCTGTGGTCATACGCTCGAACTAAAAGTAAGTTGTTCAGAAAGTTGTCAATATGGTTTCAGGTATGGTTCATTATCAGAAGCTTGTAGAGAAAATATAAAGTGCATATTTAATGTAACAAACAAAAATAGGCCAAAAATTGAATTTACGTTAGGAGAACTAGGTATTCGGTTTTACGGTATTACTGAAGTTTTCGATACGAGGTGGTTGGTATGTTGCCATCCTGCTCTGATAGGGGCTTTAATATGAGAACTTATAGCTCTGAACTACTGCCATAGAATACAGTATCAATGTATAAAGCAAGAAGCGAAACCGACGTAATTAATAATTGAAGACCAATACATTACACTCAATAGAATACAAACGTATATGCTCAGAAAAAAACATTGGATCAAATTTAGGTGTGGAAAACGTGGACTAAGAAATGCAACACTTTCTTCTTCATTATAACTACCACGGCACAAACTACCAATCCATCTCAGTAAACGAAAGATTTAGAAAAAACAAAAAATAATCGATTTAGTCAATATCTTATCGATTATTTTTATTTAATTTATCACGTGTGATAGTTTGGATGACGGACGAGCAGAAATATTCATACGGGATGAGGTCGACGAACCGCCTTTTGAGATGATCTGATCTAAAGAAAAAAGTTTGTCTGTGGTTAGGTAGAAATGTAAATCTCCGGATAGTTCAGAATCTATTGAAAAAAAAATAGCACATGAGGCTCACTGAAGCTTCGATACGTTTCTGAAACAATGTTAGTATCTGCATTAAATAAAGATAATGGGAAACCAATCGCTGTTTCATTGATGCTATTCTTTAGATAGCAAGTGCATATGCAAGGTTGAATATACTTATAATCTCAAGAGAAAGATAAGAAGAAAAATATCACGAATAATGAATGTGATTGATACACATTTGTCTTACGGAAGTCACGTTTCAGAGGTAAAGCGATCTTGCGGCTTGCGATCGTAAAGTAGTTTTCCTTTTTATCGGATTGATATTTATTATTATGTATTATATAGATAAGGAACAAGATGAAAATATAATTAAAGCATTGTTGTTGACACATGGACTATAAAATTTAATTAAGATATTTGAGAAAGCAGAAATCACACAGATCATCTTTCTGATGTACCAGAAACAAACATTCGCGTAAGTACTTCTAATCATAATATGTACGTAAGAAATTTTCGCTATCTACAGCCAAAATCGTAGGTTCTTCTCACGCAGATCAAAGATACTTTCTACTGTCGAGAGTTTCACTCTAGCATTTTGCGGAAAGACCGCCATCTTGGTTCTTACGTAATACGTGTTGTGTAAATATAGCTTGCAATTCGCTGTTTGGAAACTCCTACCCTGGTTAGTTGATCCGTGAATTAAACTGTTGTGTAAAACAGGTGAAGTTATTCCCTGTGCGATACGCACGCGCCGTGAACGGCGCATATGGGATGTCGAGGAAGCGCACCTCGACGTACGGTACAAAGCGAGGTGGGGTGGTCAGTCCCACGCTCGACCGCCTTTACTTTCTAAGTGTGCTCAGGAAAACCAAGGTTATTCTGGTACTCAATTTGAAAACAGGCATCTCAGAACCCGGTAAAAAGTCTCCGGAGTCCTGGCCGCGATTTGAACCCGGGCCTCCCGATTCGCAGTCAGAGCCAGGGCGACTCATAAAACTGTTGTGTATCTTTCGTAAATAAAGTTTGTGAAAAAACAGCAGTTCAGTTCATAAAACGTCCGCCTGTTAAACAAACCCGAGTTCGAATCCCGGTGGATACAATTTTTGTTAATATATGCTTTCTTGGAGTTTCTCCTAGATTAGGATAGGTTAGTAATCATGGGTTAGGTTAGGTTAGGGTCGGTTACATCCCTTTATACATCCAGTTCACAAATTCCAATCGTGATCGGCTTGTCTATCAACGATATCTGAATTACAAGCTATCACAGTATAGGACTGTTAAAATTATTTCGGAGCTGTTCCATTTTAATTACTTCATGGCGTTTCTATTCTTAACTTTTCCACACGGGAAGTAATCTAACGTAACCTCAACTAACTAGAATGGAGGCCAGAATAAAATAATTAAAAAATATAAAATTAAGAGTACAAGGGTAAAGAACGCAATGGAGCAGTCAAAATTGCTTCTAAATATTTAAAAGAGACATACTTTTCAAGTTTCAGGTTGTAAATAGAGATGTTTCAAGAGAGCCAACACATTTGAAGATTGTTTTTTTCAAATTCGTCTTTAAGAGAGGATGATCGGTTTGACCTCAAGAGCCACCAAACACTTTTCAAGGAATCAACTTATCAATGAATCACCCAATAGACATGGCGTCGATAAAGAACACACTTCTAAAGAGAAATTCAAACAAATCGATCTGGAACCATGAAGGGATAATCGAAGAAGCGGTCATATTGAATTCCTCCGGCAGATGATATAAGGTGGTCTTCTGAAAACGGTAGAACTGTCTTGGGGAAGTAATTAATCTCGGAAGTAAATTTAACAACCGTACTGCCATCTTTGAACAACGTTGGCCAGATTTGAATTACTGCGTGTACCCTGTCATTTCCCTGAAGAAAAGTCACAGTCTGAGAGTGTAGGAGAAGGAAGAGAGAGAAGATGATCTCTCCACCTCGCATCATCTTCCAACTTCAAATCTTCACGGAGAATGTAACCATTTACTTGATTCTACTCCAGTAGAAGGTAGCACTTTTGGCGTAACGCAGTAGAGCTTTAAATTAATTAAGAACTGAAACAAAATAGGTGATATAATCAATGTGGGAGACGATGAGGGTAGCGCGGGCCGTAGGTTGGAAATATCTGTACGATAATGGACCGTTTAGGCACCTATGCGTGATGAAACAAATATGGTTAACGTACTTGTAGAGAATACCCAGTATACTTCACTTCTGGAGATTATCACTGTCTCTGCACAATACCTGATGAAGCTTGAATAGATCGAGCCAAATATCGTTGCTTCTTCCACGTTATGTACGTTCTTATTCACACACTGGCAACAAAGAAAGAAAATACATTAAGTTCAAAGCTTTATTGTCCCGTTAGCTTAAGAATTGGATTGTCCAATGTCCACTCCATGATAATGCGTAACATATGGTAATGCAACGATACAAATGATTTATAGATTCGAAATTTGTATGTATGTTGACTCAACAAACGAATTCAACATAAAGACATACACGTAATATGGGATTCACAATATGTCTATCTAATGGTTGATTGATACAGTTTTATTTGGTACAATCGCTTGATAACGAAGCAACCACAGGATAGGTTAAGAAATAATTTGAATAACAGCCCTACACTATATGGGAACGCGCACAAACACAAAACTTTAAACAGACAACATGTTACAGTGCAATATCAATATTAATATTAATCACAACCAATACTACTACTACTATCCCTGAACGTCTTTAAAAGTATAGTAACACTGCCACGCTTCAATTAAATGTCCCTTTAACTGCCACAATGTATACGAAAAAATTGTATCCCTGGGGCCAAAAGGTAATGTTTATTTTTCTCATTTTATGTTGATTGATTCTGCATATTGCATGTGTATAATCTCCAAAAACATAAAAAAGTGCTTTTCTTTGAGCACTTTTTTTTGAGGCATCAGGTTGATGCCACGCGGCACTGTGAAATTGAATTTATAGGAAGAGGCCACGTGGCATGAATGTTGTGCCTCATTCGATAAAAACAGTCTAAGGTGTTTTGGGAAGTGATAATGCAATGATAAGTGATAATTTGTGTGTGTATAGTCAACTGTTTTTCAAACTTGATTTTCCAGACACGGTCGTAATTGGATATATAGGGTAGGGCTGAAGGGTCACACATACTCCACGACCCGAGAAGGAAAGGATGGAAAGGAGCATGTCAAGACTATATTTTTATTTTCGTTTTTTCTTTGTATGGGAATTGCCGCCAAAGTGGTAGAATTGTTGCATTGTTTTTTTCTTGCTTACGTTTTTTTTTTTTTTTTTTTGCAATGCATTACTGCTTCTTCAAGGTTCTAAAGAGTAGTTCTGTTTCTGTTTGTTGAAGGTTGTGATCCGTGCAGTACTTGATGCATTGAATTGTATATAAATTTTAGTATGGATTACGAAGCGGAACGCAAGCGTCTAAAAATACTCGTGGATGAGTTCCTATCAGATGATAGTCAAGATGATGACTTACTTGATGATGTTTATCTCTCCGATGGATATCAAGTGCCTTCTAGTGATAGCTATTGTACGGACTCGTCAGAGACAGAAAAGAAGAAACAACGCAAGGAAAGGAAAATTAGTGAAAATTCTCGTTTTCGCAAGAATCAAGATGACTCCGAAAACGAGGACGATGCAATAGCTGGACCTTCAGCGCAAAATGTATTTTGTAGTATTGTTCAACAAGGAGATCGTGTTACTGAGACCATTGATGAAGTAATTGCACAATATTTGATAGGTGATATTGATGACGAGGAAGTTAGTGATGTTGAAATTTCTAATGGTGTAATTTGGTGACCTGTTGATGAGACCACTTTAAAACATTTTCCGTTTACCGAAAGTCAATCAGGAATCAAACCTGAAATCTTCGAAAACTTCTCAGATAAAGAATTGTACGATATTTTGAAGCTTTTTATTACTGACGACATTATTCAACACATGGTTGTAGAAACTAATAGATATGCTCATCAAACAATTCGTAAGGGTCATAAACCGAAATCTCGCTTTTCTCATTGGATAATAATACTGATACTAATACTGAAGAAATGGGAAAGTTCCTTGGGATGTTAGTGTGGATGGGGTCATGCAAACATCCATCAATTCCAAAATACTGGGCAAAAAATCCACTGTATGAAAATATCATCAAAAAGAAGATGTCACGAAATCGATTTGAACTTCTACTCCGCACGTGGCACTTTAGCGACAATGAAGAAGAGAAGTCCTCATCAGATAGACTTCACAAGCTGAGTCCTTTGATTGAAAAACTGAAAGAAAGATATCAAGATGTGCTTATTCCTGGAGAGGATATATGCATAGATGAAACTCTCGTGCCATTCAAGGTTCGTCTTTCTTTTCGCCAGTATATCAAGTCAAAGCGGTATAAGTGGTTCTTTGCTTCCCAGTTCTTGAGAAGGAGCAGAATAATAGAAACAAAAACGATGCTAAAATATTGATGACTGTGCCCGTCACTGATTCTTAAAAAAATGGGGGTAAATCATACCACTTATTTTTCAGAGACTGTGATGGACCAAGAGATTCCAATTTTACCTTCATTTTTTTGTTCTAGTATTCTGTTCTCTCTCAAAAACTGGAAGCAAAGAATCACCCGTCTAAACCCAACCCTGGGTTCGCCACTACCTCTCGAAAATTGTGGTTACAATATGCCAAATTTGTACCTACAATTCAGAGGTACAGCTTTCGCAGTGTTCGTTTTGTCAGATGCGAAGATAAAATATGGTTATCCTGACGTATATACCCAATACTCGACTAAATATATGCGTGAAATACTAACATGAAAGGAAAACATTATATACGGTATTATTTTTGTATTTTCTCTGAAGTTACACTATATATTCCACTTTGTAGGGGTAAACAAATATTTCAATGTCTATTTTTCTAAGCATATTGCAGGCTGGATTTTCAATTTTCTTATATTTCTTGTATTTTCTTATACAGAGAGAATGATATACTAAGCTTTTTTTTTTTGTTTATCAAAGTGTCCTTCTACAAACTTGCACTAGACAAAAAACTTTGTACGTTTTATGTACAATTATTTGATAAATTGTAACAAATAACTAAATCACAATAAATGATATATGTACCTGAAACATTTGAAAGTCATACGTATTGCAACAAAATATATCACAATTACATGCACTGTGAAACTGATACTGTACCACATTTCCAGAGGCCAAATTCATAAACAGGTCTACGGGGCCACTGGCATAAAGATTTCATCACATTAAAACGTTTCACGTGGGCTTTCGTGATACCACGCAACAAACAAAAAAAAGTCAACGTGAGGCATCTATAAGTGCCACGCAGCACAAGTTTACAAAAACAGTGAGGCATAACGTTGATGCCTCATGGCAGTTAAAGGGTTAAACAGACAACATGTTACAATGCAATGTCAATATTAATATTAATCACAACCAATACTACTACTACTATCCCTGAACGTCTTTAAAAGTATAGTAACACTGCCACGCTTCAATTAAATGTTTTCAATTCAATTCAATTAAATGCCCAATATTAAGATCGTATATATTGTTCTATATATATTATATGGCTATTAGACTTTCTTTTAATTCAAAGTTTTAACTAAGACACAGGTTAGTATGTTTGTATCAACAAAAGCTTACAACTAAACAAAGTTGGTTTGTTAAATAATTGTTTGTTGGTTGTTCTAGCGAAGAAAAACTCCTTCGTTCTTTCCAATTAGTCAACAAAAGATACTATTTAATTACGTAAGAACATTACGGAGGGAAATGACAATTTACCTATGCCTATTTCTCCTCAACAAGTTAGCTTGTTACTAGCCCGACACGTTCTTGTCAGAACGATTGTTCTTGGATACACAATAATTATATGAACAGGTTAGATTATTACGCGCCTCAATGGTTAGATTTGGTACATCTCGACAAAAATTCTTTCTTAAAATGGCAAAGAGGATGTCATCTAGCACGCCCTCATTTGCTATTGTTCATGATACCATAAACTCACACTTGAGAACCGATTTTGGCTCCTTACTATATTTTATATGCTTTTAAGTCACCGTCCTATTACTATATAGGCATATATATAATAACTTTTTTAAAAAAACTTTCCTATCTAGCACCCTACTCGATAAGAATATATAGACTGTTCAGATGTAACCCCATATATTTATACTACGTGCACGTTATGACATATAAATATATCTCACTAACACCTTATTTTCAAGATGACAGGATACAAACTCAAAGATTTAACCGTCAATAACATCAGCGCTTGTTGATATTCCTGGCCAGTACCAATTATCAATTTTAACGTAATGCTAATCACTCTTAATATGAATAACGAACATGATCATCATGCCTTATGCAAACAGATTAGTATGATCATTACGTAGAATAACTAGCTTTATTGCCAAAAAAAGAGATGCTTATTTCGTGCATGCAACTACAGTGAACTTGCGTTTATTATCCGCCACTCCGTGATCACTATAAAATTTGTTTACCAATCTGGTCGGACCATGGTACCGGTACCATAGACTCGGAACAGAAGTATGTTGAACTACAGTTCTGCTGAACTTGTAAAACTAATCGTTTCCGATATTCCTAGGCATCCAATAGGTTATCACGACGACTATAAATACGAATTACTTAGATTGATGCATCCGCTCACATGGTCCCATGACATTAACACATAACAGTGGACCGGCGTCTTCCAGCGACTTTTACCGTCCTAACGACAACCAACATTTTGTCGTTATATCTGCTCCTATAGGCCAATTTTTACATCAAATGCCTTCCACACACTTTATGGCTTTCAACACACTGCATTTGTGTAGTGAACGTTGCCAAATCAACAAACAATCGCAATATTTTATGCCTTTTCACTTGTAAGCAGACTGCTCATTCTTTGTTTCGAATCGATCTAAAAAAGTCGATTTTCTACTTCCGATCGATCGCTCCGTTGTCCACGATGACGTCTCATGGGAAGTAAATTAATTGTCGAATATCCAGTTCGCTGCACAGCCACCGGCTGTCATCACAGGGAGTGCGTAGTCATGAACTCTCATCACAGCTTACACTTCGTCAACACAGGAAGTGAGTCGGCACAGGGAGTATCATATAACGTGCGTACCCGGTTAAAAGAAGTCATTATCCCCAGTCAACTGCATTAGTCAACTGTCGGGTCATCATTCTTCAATCTTCGACTTGGTTACGTGTGTATTTATGCTGATAAAGGAAAGAGAAAGAACTGAGGATATCAGCTTAACAAGTAACAGATTGTACCTGCTTTTATTAATCGGTGTGCTATTTTCGTTTTTTGTAATCCTTTATAAGCTTCAGATTAAGAATAGCAGTTCCTGACATTTTTCATTGGTTGTAACAGTGATAGCAATTTAGTCAAAGTAGCAGTGATAAAACAGTTGCTATGCTATAGCTTGCCCATCTCTAAACAATACACCATACTGAAAGAGTTCCTAATTTACAAAATCACAACAACAAAAATATTCACAGAAACAAGTATAAGTTGTGGTTAACCCTTTATTAATCTCTACCACAGACTGGTAACTACAATACTTGGTACTACAAATACTAGCTTAGAAGTTCCTAGAAACGTTACTATGGATAGTCATTGTCAATCACTACCAATACAGAAAATACGATTACTCCAGAACTTATAAATATTACTCGTCCTCTACATTTTATAATGTCTAATAATCATTAGTTACTCGAAACTTTCTTATATGTCTAGAAAAAATACAAATGAGTGTTCATTTGTCTGCCATTGCATCACACAAAAACGACCAGACATATCCGGGACATTTTTATCACAAAGGCCCAGGTCAGGTTTGTATCATTTCACATTGCACCCACAACCACCCAAGTTGTCAGTGTTACCAACCTATTGTAAAGAAATCTATTCTTCAAATTGTTTGCATGATGTTAGACATATCTGTCCCAAACTTCACCTAGACATTATTCGTTAACATAGAACAAATACGTGGGTATCTCCTAATCAACAGTATTGCTAATCTCTTTTTTTTAATAAATGGAGTTACGTTGGTTTGTTTGAAATTGTGTATAATATGTGGCTATATAAGCTACATTATAACCAAAGGGAATTAATCACCAATAGAGTCGTTTGGTATAACGACCAAATGGTAGTACGCAAAAGAAACGCCCAATCGCTGCCAATTTTCCTCTTATGTTTATGACAACAGTGGCAACAGCGTTCATCTTCTTTCTCTCCCACACAACTCTCTCAGTGATCAACTGTTTTCGCCCGTACCTTAGTCAATATACCACATAGTACGCCAGCTTGCAACAAGGTTGTCAGTCACTTGTTATGATCTTAATAAACTTGATATTGTGCTGAACTTGACAAACAAGCATGAAACAAACTTGTTGGAACAACTGGTTGTTATAACTAGTCTAATTCAAGCTTGTTGGAACAACCAGATATGCGAGAAATCTTCTTAAACTCGAAATCTAATTGAATTTTATTTCGTTGAACTGCCGCTCTTGTCTTAGTTCGCTGAAGTCCCATCACGTGCCAGGAATATTTCGTCGTAAGCTGATCTCCGACAACTCCCGCCCTTTTACTACAGCCATCTCTTGGGAATCTGATAAACTAATTATAAATAGCGTTTGAAAAGCAAAGGAGGTCGAGTGGTTCTGTAGTCTGATGACTACAGCATCCGATCAGCGTGCCAAAAGACCTAGGTTCGATTACCATTCAAGTTAATGTTTTATTTTTCTTTCAAGAAAAATTAGTTTCTTTTTCGCAGCCTCCTGTCAAAGCTATTTTCAACCTTGATTCTTGTAAACTAGACTGCTGGATTCAACCTTCTTTAAACGTTTTTGGCTTAATATTTCTAAGCTTTTATCAAGTTCTTGTCAAAGGAAGCTTGATTCAATTTTCAGTCAGATCATTTTCTATGTGGGTTCATAATATGTAAGTGTATTTGTTTGTTCGTTTGTTGTTGTTGTTGTTTTTGCAGTTTTTTTATTACTGGTCAGATTATTCAATGTCTATCTGTTTACCCATACATCACAGAATATCGGTTCAATATCGACATTCGTCAACGTTGGTCGATATTGGGCGCTATTGGCCCAGTATTTTGCAGATCTACTGTGCTGTTAGGTTAAGCACTTATTGCCCTCTGACGTCTTATTTAGTTCTTAGCGCTAACAACGGATAAAGAGGCAGTCAAATAAGGAATAAATTATTTTGGTTTGGTACGGTACGGTTCACTCCTTCCAGGCTGTGAAAATTACTCTACCGAACAGTTATCACTGACTCGTAATGGCACACGGGACGTAGTTCCATATCCCAGTTATTGTTGTTTTTTTAATAAATACTGTGATTAGCTTGGTCTATTATAATTAAGTATTCCACAAGCCAAGGTATCAAAGTGACGTTGACAAATTAAAAATCGAGATAATCTTATTATATACATGTTTCATGTTATATATAAGAAATGGCAAAGGCTTATAGTCATGCACAGTCCTCACATGATTATGTAATTACTCGTAAAAGATTCCCTCATTTATGTGTTCTAAAAATGTTGAAAGTTTGGAGTTGATATCTTTTGTAGTTTCGAAGTTATGAATGTTTCATTACAACAATGTGTAATTTTCCTGCAGAACGTTTAGCATTATATAAAGCTTTTTGTATACGACATCCTGTACAACTCAGTCTAGGCAAGACGCTTTTTGGAACAGTATTCCCGCGAACTGATCTAATATTTTGTTGCATGTAGTTAGCTTAGTATGTTCTCTGGATGATGTGTGACTTTGTTCCTCATTGGTCCATTATTAACTGGACTAGATCCCATTATTTAATGTTACTTGTGTGAAAGTTATGTAAAAGGCTATATAAGGTTGTGCATTTGTTATAAGTCTTCAGTTTGTGTAGTGGACTCACAGTGCTAGGTTCGTACCCTTGATTACCGGGGACGCTCCTAAATAAAGAACTGATTTAAATACATTTCATCTTGCCTTTTACAAGATTACCTCATTTTTTTAAATCATTAATGTCACTTGTATCCTTTGGCTTCTGGAGATGATAAATATTTGGTTAACCGTTACCCGTATAATTGTTCGAATATAAATTATCCGGATAACTATTCGCTTACCCATTATCTAAATCATTATTTGATTTTCCGTTACCGGGACAATCCTTCGACTATCCATTATTTGTTTACTTATTCGGATGATGAAATCATTCGAATAATTTTATTTTGTTTTCTAATAATTGAAATTTAAGTTATCTATACTTGGTTACATTGGTAGAAATACACAAATCTTATGTAAACATTTATCGTTATAGTATGAAGAGGCTTCGCGTCCTGGATACGAGAAAAGAACTGGGAATCCACAATTTGAAAGGCACCTTGCACGTAATATCTTATTTGTACGAAAGATTTCATAGCGTAGGAAATTACAAACCTCTTAATACTGATCTCTATCGACAGAAAGTACATCACGTACCAACTTCAACAGTCAGCAAATTTAACCTCTTGACGGACAATGACGTTTCAGATAACATATTTTCTTATTAACCAAATGACATAATCAAAACAATTGAAAATGAATAGGCTCTTAGATTTAATATTGTACATAAATTGATATTAATAATAGAAACAATGATAATACATGTGCAGATAATGAGACTTACATGTGCTTTGTATATGTACATGAGTATATAAAGGACTTGCAAGGTCGTAAAATTTACTCTCACAGTGTAACCAACTAAATATTCAGCACCAACTGAACATCATGGCCAGCGTACACGTTATTGCTACGTTGTTTGCATGCCTTCTGAGTTTAGGTAGGATACCTTTTATTGTTTTTAGGTTGTACTTTATTATATTTTCAGTTCCAATTTCATCTTATGTCTAAGTTCATGACAAATCGAACGCATGGCATCCCACTGCGATTGATTGAATTGTTATTAACGTCCCGAATGAGACGGTGAGCTTCTATGGACGGTATCTTCCTTCTTGGTAGTGGACTCGGAAACACTCCGATTAATGGTCAGAAGCAAAGACTATGCTAATTTGAAACTTTGTGTTATTAAGATGTTAATGGAAGAATGTGGGGCTTAGAAGCAAACGCGGCAATCTCCACTCCAGAAAATTTTACAGGAGAGCTATAAGAAAATGTACGGTGGTAAATAGAATAGTATATGTGTACTGTTTTCGTGTGGTTCCTACGGGGAAAAAATACAAAATAAACAAAGAATTAGATCTTTACCTTCATTAGACACTTTAATGTATACAATTCCATAAAAATCTCGGTTTCCCAAAAAAATTGAGATTGCAGATTTTGCTTCTAAGCCCCACATTTTCCGCAACCAGAGATCTCCACTTCCTGGCGGATTTGAGTTCTGCGTACAGCTGCTATCATAAAAGGCATCGTTTTAAAAAGAAATTAGTTATGTGATAACACAATATAGAGTCTTTTGAGAAGTTTCAGATGACCGATTTCTCTTAACCGATAGCTCTACTTTTCGTGACGCATAACTCAAAACAGCAAAGAAGTGGAGAAGCCTGGTTTCTGAAATATCTTACTCGTATTGAGTACTGCTTAATATGATGACTGTAGTCTAGAAAGGCACATGTAAGTTATAGTGTATTTTCATAATATGGAACTGTCTTTTAGTAATTTTATAAATTGAATGAACCACAAAGCACCATGGTAATACTCAAATTTGACGTATCAAATTACCGCAATAAGATCAAATTTGACATATCAAATTCAAAGTGGATTTGCCTAAATAGATAAGGAAAAAGGAGGAATTTTAAGTGAGAAGCACGTGAGGGTATGATATACTCCGATATATATGACTTTTTATTGTGATACTTCTAGAAAAACAAGTGAGGTGGAGTCCAGTCGAGGGACTAAACATGCACATGTGGTATCAAGGCGCATGTGGTATCTAGCAACGAGCTTCCGATTTGGATAATCTATTTGTCATTAGGAAAGTTTTGTCAAGACCTTTCCATGACTTGAAAGTTGTTGATTGACAACATTAGTTTTATAATTGGAAACCAATCAACGGATCGGTATAATTGGAAACCAATTAACCAATTGGTATTATTGGAAACCAATTGCTTTATTACAGTATGTAAGTTTGAATTTGAATTTCTTTATGGCTTTTTGGCATCTTTTGACTCAGGACATGTAAGTTTCAAGTTTGATTATATGTTGAATTTATATTCAGAACTAATTCTGTTTAATCTAAATTTAACCATTTTTACCTTATCTTTTTTCAGATGCTGCTAATATTAGCTGGCGTGGAGACTACTGGAACAATTTAGTGTATCTCGATAGTAATGGTCAGTTGAGAAGAACTCCTTTGCAAAAAGCAGAGATCGTGCCCAAAATCGATGCAGAAAATGACGTCATATTTCATCTTTACACAAGGTACATGCAACGTCCTGCAAATCGGTTAAAGACTCCAATGTAATACATAGTGACCATTTCTAAACCTACTTTCAAACTATTAAGTCATAGCGTTCAGACATATATTTCTCGCTCATTCAGGGTGATTGAAAGTTATGGGGCGAAGAAATCTGCTCCAATTAAATGGCGTATCATTTGAAAAATAAATTAATACCAGATTTGCAACAGTGCCAACTACCAACCCGATAATATCACATTTTAACTCCCAATATGTCTATGGTATTGATATAAAACTTCTCCCTGGAACATATTTTCATAGATCGTTTGTGATTTTTTTATCATTTCGTCTACCATTGTAACTTGTCGATTTTGTTCTCGAAGTTGGAACCCCTGTGTGTTTCAAAAAGAAAGCATTTTAGCGCATTGTTCTCCACAATTTGTGACCACCCTGTACATGCAAATTCTTTGCGAGACCTCAACTTAGGAGATTTTTTTCTCCACCATGCGTACCTTCTCTACGAAAGTGCTGGTTGGAGAGTCAAAACCGTGTCGTTAATCAGTGTTACCAGGTTGCCGCGTAATTGTTTATTTGATTCGATCGTTAGTTCGAAATGAGCACGATGCTTGTAAGACCGAGTTCGTGGATCCGAAAGACCGTCGAGTTCGCATACCATATATCGAGCCCGGATGGATATGGTAATTAAGTGACCCAGTGGAAAAAAGGCACATCCCACAAAATATTGTTTTCACAGGAAAAGCATTTTTCATGGATATTTTTGTTCTGTTAAAAATATTTTGCTAAAAATTTTAATCTACAGCATTGGCAGCAAGTAGAAAGTCCTTCTTAACTGCATTCAAATCCTAACTACATAGAGGTATCTAAAAGTACTATTAGTGCAAGGTTTATAAAAACAAGATCAAGCTGAAATGCATTCCGAAGAACAAACAGTTTATTGTTCTACGTAGGAAACCATTATCTCATGGCGTACATTGCTCAGAAATGAAACTGTATTACTTAAAGGATACATCAGTACACGGTAGGCTTAATATGAAAGGCTCAATGGAAAAGGACACGTCCCAATGAAAACTGACTTTTTACTTCAGATAGACAGTTTTGGACATCTAGTGTCTCACCCCGTAATGCCTGTGCCTGTGGCATGTGTTTTGGTACTAAAATTAATACCAAAGGCACAGTCATTACGGGAGGAGACGCTATATGACATAAGCGGTCTCTCTGAAATAAAACATCCAGTTTTCATTGCGATATGGTATGTGCCTATTTTCTACTGAACCTCCTATTTCAGGACACAAGCCTTCTTAAACCAAACTTATTTTAGTAATCCAGCTCGGCATTAATATCTTCTGTTTCCTATCAATTAAAGGTGAAACTGTCACTTTTACAGTTTGTGTAAAACTAAGAGTAGATATGTTGGATGAACTGTATAGTTGTACTTCGCAGCTTTGATTGTTTCGTTCCTCTGAGTACTTCAGTAACAAAGTTTGGTCGATGTAGGTTTATTTTCTGATGTACTTCCATGTCATTGTAAGAGTATTTGATGCACGCACTATGCTCACCCTGGTTTGACTGTACTAGACCTTGTGGCATGTACCCTTTTTCCACCGGCAAAAAGCGTCTTCTTTGGGAATGGTATATTTCGATTTAATTTAGTACAAAAATGGCACCTTCTAGAGGCACGGTTATTACGGAAGGATACGCTAAATGCCATAAGCTGTCTGCTTTACGTAAAAGTAAGTTTTTTTTAGGTTAATATCAGCCAGACTGCGTTAGTGCCCTTATTCCACTGGGCCACTCAATTATTGAACCGTTTGATAATTTTGAGGTTACAAGACCAAACAGCTACTTGGCCCTAGAGTTTGTTTGCGTTTCAAATATATACTGTGGATGAATATCGGTTTGTTTTCTTTGTTACGTTCCTATTTAGAAAAACGTAAATAGTTTTGAAGGCCATTTTTAAAAAAAAACTTTACATAGAACGGACCATCCGTTCAACGTCTGTATCATTCGCGAAGTGTTTACCGACAGTTGTGAACCTTTTGACGCATCAAATACTTTCGCCATGCACATGGAGCACTTTTTTACAAATGTCCTTGTCAGCAAGACTCTCCACCTAAAAAAAACACACCTCTGCTACTATAAGGTTCATTCCTGTAGCACGGTAGCGATTTTCACATAGCCTCAACTATCAGCGGTGCTGCTTACTGGCTCAGTAGAGATCCGCTGACGTCGTGAATTTGGAGGACTCGGAGATCCGAATTTAAAACTCAGGGCATAACCGTACTAGAGTAAATGGTACCTGATTGGTAAGCCACACCTGCTTACAGACTAACATGCACGGATTTATTTCGGAATAAAGAAAACATTCAAAACACTTTTGGGATGACTCTGATATACCCAAACTTTGCCTGTGCCTCATCAACTGCTTTGATTACTTTTACAGTACGAAGTACTAGCACCCGGTGATACTTTTCAAAAGAACTCACGATTATTTCTTCCTATTCTGCACCAGGTTGTAACCTACTTAGTGGAAGCTACTTTAAGTGGCCACTCTAAGCAAAATTCGTTTTTGTGCTCTTAGTTTCTTAAACAAATGAACGAAAGTTTCACAGTATAAAGTATACTGCTCGTAGTTATCACACATAAAATCTCACTGTAATATCTGATCTGTAACTCGTTATATTATTGTTTTACTGGCATACTAGGAAATTACTATTTTAGCCTACGTAATGAAGAAAAGTAGTCATAGACTCTTCTTCAACAATAGCAATATATAGGGAAGAAAATAACCTCTTTTTAGAAATGTTTGTGCTGTTAAAAGAGAAAACAATTCCATGAAGCAAGACTAAATATAACCCAGTTACATCATATAGTTTGACCAACTATAATTGCAAAATTTTAATTTTCTCTCTATGTAAATAGTTTTAACAAAAAAGAATGCTTACCTTATTAGATCATAGATAGCGAAAAACACTAATTCAATAACTTTGTCAACTGTCGTAATAACGACTTCAGCTGCTATTGTTTCAATATTGAAGTCATTTAGACGAGTGCCATTAGATGACAGCAGACACAAGGGAAAGAAACACATATTGGCCGCACCGACTGTCATGGCCACTTTATACTACTTCCTTTATTGACGTTTCCTTGTAAAAGAAGGTAACAAAGTTTTGCACCGGTTCCTAAATCCATCCTTCGTTTCCTATTTTCTTTCCTACCGGAAGCTCAGCCATCTTAAGGATTGTCCATGTTAACTCGTCTCCTTTCCTTGTGACCTTTTTTGTATTATTGGATTTAATTGAAAGCTACTATATCTTATTTTGTCTTCTTCTTCTTCCACAGGGAACATACGTCATCATACAGATTAAACGTTGGTGATGAACAAACTCTTCAAGCTTCAACTTATGATCCAGCAAACCCAACCAAGATCATCATTCACGGTTGGGAAAGCAGTGTTTCAAGTGATATTGTCACAGAAATCAAAAACAGTAAGTTCATTTCCCTAACATCATTTTCTTTGATTTGTATATTGTAATTTGTATTTAAAAATCAGATTAAAACTTTACATTTTTAGCCTTTGCAAATCCTTAAGACTACGGGTCATCACTTCTTTCTTATCGCCGTTAGAGAAGGAATTGGAACGTAGAAGCCAGGGCTGTTATTCTATGGACCATCCTAACATTCGCTCAGTGGGACTGAAAGAAATCGTGGAAAATATAATTGAGAATGTCAACGGAACTTGAATCGAGCACAAGCCCCAATCCTTGTCCGAAGTCAGCGTGACTGTCTTGACATTTATGTGTGTCTGCTCAGGTGGGAGAAGCAACACACACATTACTGATGACCAACTGGTGTTTTGCAGGGAAATAGCAGGCAAGAACAAACATCGTTAGGCAACAACAAACATTTCCAGCACCATGGTTGCCAACTAGTAGAATAATATTTCCTTCAATTCAATTCAATTGCAGTTATAGAAACTACATATAAGAAGTGTTTTATGTTATTATTGTAAGACGAGCCTCAAACATTATATTTTTTCCGTTTTCTCAGAAATCAACATTTCGAACTTGTCCTTCACTTATTAACTTTTCAGTTTCTCTTCTTGAAAACATTAAGCTAGTGATTATAGAAAGAGTAAAAATATGTAATATTTAGTTGTGTATTGTCGGAAAGCCGTCGAATAATGTTCAAACCCAGTCCACGTAGTTCAGACCCGAACATCATGGTCCACGGATCGGTAAATGGGTAGGTATGAGAGTTTGAACTTTGTGGCTGACCATCCTGACTGAGATTTCGGTCAGTTTCAACAGGCAAATACCGAGATGGTACTTTAAGTAAGGCCCTAGCCTATACATTCCCTATCCTCTAACCTACTCCGCCTAAGCTAAAGTTGCGTATTCGCTACACACGAATTGAATTCAATAATGTTCAAAAGCACAACTATATTTTGATTAAGTATTGAGAAAGAGATGTTCTTCCTTTTTGGTGAACGTGAGCTTCTCAGCTTCCCTATATGACACGCCACGTATTTGGTCCATATTTCAATATATGACGTTGCTGTTGCTAAGATACATTGTCTTTTGTTTGTGTACATGTTAATAGCAATTCATCTTTTTCAGACTACATAACAAAAGGAGAATACAATGTGATTGGTGTTGATTGGTCAGCTATCGCAGGTAATATTAATTACCCGGGAGTAGTCCCTCAAATGCCAGATGTGGGCAATTACGTTGCTAGTTTCATCGATTTTCTGGTCACGACAGGAGGAGCCAAACTATCAGATATTCATATCATTGGACATAGCCTCGGAGCACACGTGGCAGGATTCGCTGGAGCTGATGTTTCGGTTGGTACTGTGGGAAGAATCACAGGTAATTAACATTTCCTTTTTAAAAATCACGGTAGACAAATTCTTATGTATGCAGTCGAATTTCGGTATCTCGGAATGTCAAAAGATCCGGAAAAATCGTCAATGTGTAGAATTTTATAGGTACAAAGCAAACGTGTGTTTAAAGGATGTACGATGTTTGAAATGTTTCAAGATCTTGAAAATTGTATTTATATCAATTCGAATTATTGCAGTGCCATTATAGATCTTTGCAGTTAACATTGTTTCACTGAAGGTAACGTGGATAACATGATATCAAACTCACCTTTCAATATATGTATGTGCAGGAAATCCTCGTGTAATTGACAAAGAATATACACATTAAGAAAATGAACGAGAATATTTTCAAACCAAGATATCTACTTTATCCGTGAAATAAACAAGGACATGGCAATTGGAAAGGTGAAAAAGTGCAGTAGAAGAAAGCCTTGTCTACACAAATACGAAGTTTACTTTTCAGCAGTTGAACACCTAAGAAGTTAGCAATTTACTGGGTGGTTGTATGTGCCAATCGTAAACTGAAGGAAACTGGTTGATAATCTAATCAAATATTTAAAACAGAAGGTAAAAATAGAACATACGCACACACACACACACACTCACCCATAGCAACATTTTAGTAAAAGTTTTAACATGCTTATCTAAACACCCATCGGTTAAATTTTCAACCAGTTTCCTTCACTTTACCGTTGACATATATCACCAACCAGTGCATTGATGACTTCTTAGGTGTTCAACTGTTCCATAGTGAACTTCGCATTTTTGTAGGCCAGGTGTTTCTATTCACTATACCTTTTATATTTACCGTTTCTAATTCCCTAGCCTTGCATAGGTGCACCTCAAAAACGTCTGGGTAGCACCACCCAGTTAGTTTTCCGTTCTTTATTAACTTACGTCACGCAAAATAAACATACAACTCCGATTCTTTATACTCTCTAGTCGTCAAAAGAAGAAATATAATTTCTGTAACTGTGAGCCAGAACCACCAGGCCAAAACATGATTAATGCAGTTTTATATAGTATAGGGAAGGCATGATGGTTACATGATATTTGATCATCCAACAGCAGAGAATAGAATATCTTGTTTCTCATTCAGGGATGGATCCAGCTGGTCCACTGTTTGAAATTGATGCTTCTGCACCTGGAAGACGTCTTGATCCAACAGACGCTGCCTTTGTCGATGTTATACACACATGTAGAGCACTGCTTGGAATTGATTACTCTGTCGGTCATGCAGATTTCTATCCAAATGGTGGTGGCTCTTCTCAGCCTGGTTGTGGAGCTTTAGATTTAGTTACTGGAGGTAAGTTTTTTAAAAAGGATTTCAGTGTACCTTCCACAATAAGGAGAACAAGCCAAATGTGTTCAATCTCATGAAGGTGATCCTCACGAGGGGAGGACTTTATCCTCACATGCACTCACCCTAACCACTTGAGGAGAAGGATGAATGAGTGAGGGTAAATTTGTTACGTGAGGGTAAGGGAGATTACAGTGAAGGCAAAGTTGGAAAGTAAGGGTAAGGGCGTGTGAGAGTGAGAATAAAGTTGGAAACTGATGGTTAGGTCGTGTGAGAGAGAGGATTAAGTTGAAAAGTGAGGGTCAGGGCGTGTGAGAGTGAGGATAAAGTTGTAAAGTGAATGTTAGCTCGTGTGAGAGTAATTGGCTAAGCTAATATATGAGGGGATGGTGGTGCTAAAGTTGTAATGTGATGGTGTGTGATGTTCAGGATATCGAAGTAGTAACGTTGATTGCACGTGAGAGTGAATGTAAAGTTGTAAAGTGAAGGTGATCCCTATGAGGAAGACTCGTCGGGCCGGTGAAGGGCCGACGGTGGCCCAAATGTTACGAGGTTGGGCCACCGTTAGCCCTACGTCGGCGCGACGAGTCTTTCTAATGTTGATGGTTTGTGACGGTGAGGACAACATGGAAATGTGAAACTGAAGGTGAGTGAAGTTTGACTAAAATAAACACACTTTTGAACAAACGCGTTATATCAGTTGTCTTTTCAAATATAAATTTTCTATTGCATTAACCTGTAGAATGATGGAAGATGTAGTCAGGAAAGCATGCAGGGAAGTCCTGTGCCCGAGCTTCAAAGGATCATGGTTATTTCTGTAGCGTTAGACACTGTCAACAAATATAATCGATTCTAAACAGATCCTGCGAAATAGCCTGACAAATGAGGGGATTACACTGATATTGCTAGACCAAAACAAATAAAAAGATGTCTTTATTACCTTTATTGCACTGAAATGATACACCAATTAGGGCTAATTTGTAATACT
>JAGDQP010031926.1:730-21625 GCA_022664845.1 Lepisma saccharinum
ACTATTTTTTTTTTTTTAAGTGCACCTTCCTTTTTCTTTCCCTGTACGCTTCATTTTATCTACTCCCATACTTTTGTTTCATCATATTTTATTTCCATTAAAAGCTTCATCTTGTTCCTCGCTGATTCGCCCAAATTTTCTGGAAAGAACTCAATTAACGTTGAGAAAAGTGTAGCTCATATTGCAACTCAACCCCTGAATATATCTAACACGTTGACCAGTCTCGGATCAAGAAATTTTCCTATGGGGTGGGGTGGGGGCAAAGTTAAATTTTGCCTCTCTTTCCATCTCCCTTTTGCCGCCCTTTCCATCCTGTTTTAGCCAAACAACACGACCGGCCGAAGCAACGGCCACAACATTGTCTCGCATCACGTCATGTAGTTTTGTTATCTTCTCTGGAACCTGTCGTGGCATCGCTATTATTAACTCCAGTAAGGCAGTAGATCTGCTTATCTGACTTGAATCGCGGTTTTGAATTTTGAAGATGAAGGTAGGTTGTATGGAATAACATAAAAATGTCTAAGCGTGCCGGTGTTGAAATTTTGAACACTTTTAGTTCAATTTTAATTCAATAGGCAATTTTACTTCCTTTTTTTAAGAGCTTTTATTTTTTATTTTTAACTGTTTACCGCCCCCGGGGCGCTTGCCCCCTTTTGCCCTCCCCTTCGATCCGGCATTATTTTATAGTTAACATCCCTTCTGTTTCCCACAAAGGGTTGAACAATAGTTCCTGACTATATAAACCATTGTTTTTCCATTTGGTTCATGATCGTTTCATATACTGTATATTTAATTATATATATATATATATATATATATATATATATATATATTTAATCTTGCATGAGTTTTGTGGATATTAACAGAAACACTCCCTTTTCAAAGTTTCGTCAAAAATTTGAGGAAACGTCATTGTTTATTGATGCATAGTGAATGCAGACCAAATGAATATCTTATCAGTGTTATCAACACTGGAACTGCAAAACATAAATGTTCCCTACATTATCATATCACAACTGTAACCAAAGATGCTCGTAATGGATTAAATACACTTATGAAATTTCTACAAAAGCTGTACGTGATCCACAAACATGGTTTCCTCTTTGCACGCCTGAACCTTCCTGTTGAACATTTCAGAGAGGAAAATGCTAGTGTACTACTGAATTATTAGTGCGTTTTTCTATTTTACTCAGTAACTTTATGACATTCATATGGGACACAATCAAAAATGTATTTGTCACCTTTTACCGCCCCCAAGAGGTTGCCTCACCTAATGATTACCATGATCGCTCTGTTCTTAATCCCCCTCTGACCGCGATATCTGGATTAATGTCAATCATTAAAAACATTTAAAACACATTTAAAAGAATTTAAAATCAACATTCGCATCTAAAAACAAAATTTACATATTGTTTTAACTACTGTATTTGAAAAACACAACCTTATAACAACTGCTATTTTAAAATGATTTCAGAATAGTAGTCTATTTTGAATTTGAATGTTATTGCCTTTAGGCACCTAAGGCTCAGGCCGGAATAGGGGAGGGGAAAGGATTCGGGAAGATGTCGGTCAGGGGTTATGTTGAAGGTGCTATCCCGGCATTTGCCTGGAATGATTGAGGAAAAACGCTGGAAAAACCTCAGTCAGGATGGTCGACCGCTGGGATCGAACCCATGACCCCCTGAATGCTACGCCAAGGCTCTACCACTGAGTTACGGCAGCTCGGTAAACTCCATTTTGAGTGGTTCTGACAAACCACAAAATGTACGGGTTGGGAGCACAGGTGACGATATGTTATTTTACTTCCTATAACACACATAAAAGTAGATTTTTAGATAGACAAGATAAGAAAATATTAGGGAGGGCTAGTGATTCGGCCAGACGAGCCCCCCCTCGAGGTTGTCACCCCCCAAATTCTTGAGAGCAGCCAGCCCTCAAATCCTCGAGGGGACCCCCAACTTAAAAAAAATTACGGTCGAAAAACAGTAGAAACGGTGCAAAACTCCACTTACACCCTTTACACCCCCAACTGAAAATCCTGGAGGAATCCCTGGGTAGTGCCATGCTTATCTAGGCACTATCTTCCATCTAGAACTTCATTGCTATGCTACATTACTGTTTCTTTCAGAATGTGTTTTCTTTTCCCTAAAACCAATATGCACTATGGGCCTCTTTATCAGTTGAGAAGCAAATATTGGCTTGCCTCTACAAGTATTAGTTTAATTTTTCAGTGGTTAGCAAAGAGGAAAATTCCTGGGTCGTCATGTGAACATTGAGCAAGAAAAGAGTATGTTTTCCCAGACGTAGTTCAAAGACTGCTCCACCAAGGGACAACTTTCTCAACTCTTTTTTTTTTTTTTATGATGTGAAAGTGAAATTATGGACAGTGGCGGCCCTGACCCACATCCAGAGACAAAGGGAATCCCTGACGTTCACGTGAGGACGTGCTCCATTGTTGTCGCTGCTGCAACGACCTTCAACAATTACGCATTTAATAATTGTAATTCAAATCATTCTTCTTTCCTGAAATTCATTATTAGTTATGTAGAGCCGCTGTAAGAGATTCTTTAGTGAAAAATAATCCCAAGCCAAAAGTACGGTAAGTTATATCCTATTCAGTTCTCAAAGTTAAAAGGTTTTTCAGAAAATCACTCTATTTCATTACCGAAAAATAAACAAAACTGTACTGGTATCTTATTTGTCACTTGATACCCAGATGAGTCGGAATTTATAATGTAGTTATAATGGTTTGATTTAGCTTAGCTGATTTATTGGTTTAGATTACCTTGGTCCCATTTAGAGACAGGAATGTGGGAAAGGGAAAAGGATATGGGAAGGAAAGCAGCCAGGGCCTTGTTTGAAAGTACCATCCCGGCATTAGCCTGATGATACTGATAAAATACCATGGTCGGCCGTTGAGCGTGAACCCACAATCTTTCAAACACAATGTAAACGCTCTGACAAATGAGAATCATGGACTCATAAGACTGACAGGTTTTTTTGAGCAACCAACTGAATGTTAGAAAAAAAAACACCAATCTTTATAAAGCGAAAACTTTATCTTCTTATCAAGGTTAGATATTATTAACGGTGAAATATCTTTTGCTTCGTACCATTACAACAGTTTGGTGTTACATCACGTAAATTTGAAATAGTAGTTCCTTACCGCCTTCCTGCTTTTCTATCTAATCCTGAACAAAGGTCAAAAGAAGCAGAGGGGAAATATAACAGTGTACGCAGCTTAGAACAAGTCCTCTACTTCCATAAGGAAGTCTCGGTGCAAGAACGAAAACGAAATTTCGAACTGTTGCTGATCTATCAGTGACAATAGAATAGAATACAATAGAATCTTACAAAAATCTGTCATAATATTAGAGTTGAATGATGTTTTCTTACGATACTAAATAGCCATAAGAAAGAACTGTCCAACAATGGCATTCATTAAATTTATTCGTAAGAAGGTATAGGCAAGGTATCGATCCTGGCCTCGGCTGAAAAATCATCCAGTCAGGAAGAGAGCCTCCGAGACGTCACTGAATAACGTCCCACAACCGGCTTTATACCGCTCTTTCGTGGGCCACGATAACGTCCCTATTTCGAGATTAGCAAGAATCCGCTTAGTCACTCCGTTCCGAAACCTAGAAACTAGCTAACCGTATCGTCATCATTATCATCATCATCATCATTATTCTGCAGTTAGATGCAGATTCTTTGAAACCAATTTAGACTCCTCCATTCATTTCACTTTTGCTCTTCTGCCGATTTGTTCGCTAATACTGTATATCTGTATTCTACTTCTTCCTCTCACGGCCTTCAAGATCTTGACACCTGCATAGGAATTCAATAGAAGATACGACATTGTAGTCCTCAGTAGTCGACCTCTCCAAAACCCCTTCTGTTTCAACTATACACCCCTAAAGTTCAAAAGGAAGATTAGCTGAAATCGCAATATAACAAAGTTCTTAATATATATTCTTATACTTCCTCCCCTCTCATTTGAAAGTCCTGGAAAAACCACTAATTCTATTTGGAATGCTCATTTTATTTCCTTTCATGGTTTCCCACATAGCCCGATAAGTCAATGAACAAATATAGCATTCGGTGTTTATGTTCCAGCTAACCGTTATAGAGGAAGTCAAGAAGGTATTGCTGAGAATTGTCTTTAATCTTGAAATAGGTTTAGAGCAGATTTGTATAATGTTTCGGGTGTCTACAAACAACCGAATGACCGAACTGAACACCCACGGATTCGTTGGTAGAGCGTTCGGTTCGCATCCCAAATATCTTGGCTTCGTGCTCAGTGACGCGATACTAATTGAGGTTTTTCCAAAGGTTTTCGTCAATGTTTCCAGACTAATGCCGAGATGATACCTTCAAAAGTAGACCTTGGCTGGCTTCCTTGTCACATCATTATCTCATAACCTATCCCGACGTGAGACAAAGATGCTTAAAAGCCATGCATTCAATTCAATCTAAGAACTGATAAAAAAAAATACGAGAGGCTAAGTAGTCAAGCATTCATCAGGAGACGACTAATCTCAGTCTCCGAAACATCGAGCCAAGCAGATACAGAAGAAGATGACATTAAATTGTTAGAGGATTTCCCTGTTCTAATTGATTCAGATGACTAAGAGATGTTAATATATGAGCTTTTATCTCTCTCTCCTACACCGCAAGCTCTAGTACTTCCCACTCAATAAATCTCCGACAATTCAGCCTAACACACCAACAATTCTTCCAACTTGCCAGTGTGTTCGCCGTCGTCCTGCTTCTGGTAAGTAAAACTACCCTCAATTTTATTTCTACTTCATATAGACTGTGTATTTATCATGGCATTCCTGATTTTACTTACAGTTAGGTCTCCTGGTTGATTTTCATGAAAGCTAACTTTGCTTGCGATTTGGGTGAGTAGCCAATTGAAACACGTGTTTTATTGCGAGCTTTATTGTAAGGTTTTCAAGGAAGCTTGCGATTTGGGTGAGTAGCCAATTAAATCACGTGTTTTATTGCGTGTTCTAAGTATTACGTAATAAAACACGCACTTCAATTGGCTACTCACTCAAATCGCAAGCAAAGCACGCAACGCAAGCTTTCATGAAATCCAGCCCTAAGTGTAACACGTGTTTCAATTGTCTATTCACTCAAATCGCAAACAACGCAAGCTTTCATGAAAATCAGCCGTTAAGTTTAATACAGTTGATAATTTAATGTGAATTAAATAATACCTTTAAAAAATAAAGGTAGTTTTACCTTTAGTTATACTCCACGTAGTCTGGGCGCCTATCAAGCAAATATCACAAAGCGAAAAAAGTATTATATTCCATACAATTCCAGTAGGCTTATTGTGGTTCAATGAAGCTTTACATTTGGTTGGATATTCTTTGAATTTCAAGATGGTTTTAGGTTAACGAATTTGACTAACTTTGAAGTCCCCAAGACGGAATTCATCTATTATTCTTTCAACGCGATTCGTAGGTGGTGTTAGTTATAAATCTGCACGTACGTGTTTACCAGCCTTTTCAGACGTATCTACAATTAGATTTAACTCTGAAGATTGTGGTTACCTCTCCATGTTTATAATACAGTATGTCAAAGAGATTCCATAACCGCGTAGTGGGAGCGGTACATTGAAAATCATTACCCTGCATAAATGTAAAATCTTGTATCATCCCAACTTTTCCGTGCTGAAATTGGAGATTCGAGATTATGTAGTATATGCCTTGTAATCAATCACACTAACAGCAGAATGCAGACTCCCTCAGCTGAGAAGCACTTCAAACAAACTGAAATTACAGCTGAACCAACAGCATATTTCGCAGTATGTTGGAGACGTTGTTTTTGCAGCTCTGTTCTTTTTTCTTACACACCTTATTACTTCCATTTGAGCAGAAAATATTAAATCTAGCTCCATCAATGAAGTAGCACTTTTTTTTGGAGTTCGCCAATAGACAATATTTATTACACTTTTTCCATTTATACATTTCCTCCATTATACACAACTTTTCTTCTCCCTCTCCCCAACTTATCCTTCTTGACGTCATAAGCACAAAACTATCCCAACTCTTTACTAGATTTGATGCATTTCCCCTGATTTGATCCCTTACCTGATTTTGACATATTCTTTTTGCCACTTTCACTTATTTCTGATTACAAACTAGCTCCGGTTGTGAATAGGCTACATTTAGTACACTTTATACTTATATTACTAAGGTCTGATTTACATACAAGCTTGCTTTGCGTGCTATTTGGGTAAGTAGCCAATTGAAGCACGTGTTTTATTACGTAGTACGTAGAACACGCAATAAAACACGTGTTTCAATTGGCTACTCATCCAAATCGCACGCAAGACAAGCAACGCAAACCTTCTTTTTGAAAATGGGCCCTTATTCACATATTATTATACTTGTATTGACTGGTTGAAATGGCCCATTTGGCCGGAACCATCTCCTCTTCAGGAGCACTAACAGAATAGAATAGTACTTTTTCAAAAGATTCGTAAATGAAGTAATGTTGGTGTGCTCATTAACAACATATAGGATTTTCCTCCTACTATTCTCGCTTACAAAGTATTTTGCTGTTTGATGTTGCGTGTAATTCCTTTCTTTGTATGTAATTAGGATTACGATCTACTTTTTAAAAAATGCTCTCTGAGATGCCCAGATCTGAGGCCATAATTCAGTTATTTTTAATTTGGCGAATCTGTCTATTGTATATTCAATTGAAGCTTGTTTCCAAAACGTACTATATTCATTTTAAATTTGTATTTCATATAACAGTGATCCCCTACCTATCGCTCGCAGCTTTTGCCTTTCTGGCCCGCCACATATATTGCATTTGTTTAACATAAACATGTAGGAAGAAGGTTTTATCTTATTTCTCCTTCTTAATCTATATACGGAATTAAATGTTCTCAACTGAGAAAAGACACAATGCAACTCATATTACTAACAAAATTGTGTTAAAAATTGTAAGTACCAAAAAATAATTTTAATTCTTTGATTATGATCTATTACTATTTTAACAAATATTAATTGTTTGTATGTGTGAAGGATTTTACTGTATTAGTAGCGTTTAAAAGCTGCAATTAAACGACGTGTAGATTTGTATGCTATTTATGTCAGAGGATGGTCTGGCCTACGAAGATAGTGCTAAATTTTAATGTGGACCATGGGCAAAACAGGGTTGGGCATCATTGTCATATAATATACAAGTTCTGAAGAAAATATTATTTTATATCATTGCTTTTAATTGGATAGAGTACTTTTTCGTTCAAACTGACAGCAAAATCGAGTCAGGAACTTGCATATTACATGAAACACGAAAACAAAAGTACCTTTTGCAAAGAAGCTTCTCAACTGTAGCCCTTCATCTTTCAAGTCCTTCAGATCTCAGTTAATTAGTTTGCATTCATTACGTAACCGAATAATTATGTTTTTGTGTTTCTTCTCTCTACCTTTCAGTCTCAACATATAGACCCATCAGTTAGAACACAATACACAGCAACATTCAGCCATGTCGATCATTTTGCCCCATTTGACCTAGACTGACAATTCTCCACCTTTGCCTTGTTAGGTCATAACAGATGAAATCTAGCACTGTAGCCATAATTTTTTTGCACGTTAATTTTCAGTGCTTTGTGATTCTGTTTTTAACAATAAACGAATCTTCAAATAATATTATCGTTTTTTTTATCTTTTAAAGGATATGAAAGTGATTAGTTTACTTTCTATGATGAAAATTTGTGTGAAGGAGTGAATACAGTATAAACTTTTCTACACTTGTGTTCGGTGTATGAATAATGTTCATCTTATTTTGGGTTTATATATTATTTGGTAGGTTAGATCTGGGAAACTAAACTTCTTCCCATATAAATTAATGGTACTTCGTTCTTCGCTTTACTCCTTTTCGGCATACGAAGGTTTTTATATACGAACACTCTATTTTAGGATAACAGGTGAAACCTCTAGTTCAGTTTTAGGTTAAGTGAAAAAAGAACCATACCATGAGATTTGAAAAAAAAACGAAAACTCCTACCTATTTCATAAAGAAAAATTCAATTCTGAGTTGTAAAAAAAGCGCTGTGATTCTACATACAAAGTTACGATCGGTAAGACTCCGAGGGGTGCTGAAGGTATTGACAGTTAACTCTATAGTTATGGCTTGGTCCTTTGTTTCAACAGAGCACTGATTTCCTACAACGTTATGCAACCCACTATAACTTAACTGTTATGCCAGGCAACATACATCATCAGGATATATATTTTTTACGCAAACGGCCAAAGCGGGAATACAAAATCCCTTATTATTAGCAATAGCTCGTGCTATGTAACGACGGGATCATAAAAAGTAACTTACACTTGTAATATTCTAAATAGATCTTCTCGCACTTAGAAATATTTCAAATTTTCATAACTTCCGTTTGTACTTTATATGTGTCTCAAGAAGTGAAGAACGGGTTTTGCAAATATTTTAAAAGTTATACTTCTAGGAACGTGGGCAAGAATATAATTGTAAAACTTGGATGAAGTGAATACAGAAACCAATTAGTTCTGTGATAGCCTAAGCCTTAACTAGGCCTAAGTGACCTGCCAAAAGCACAGAAGAGCATTTGCTTCGCATTCTGCAAGTCCTGGGTTTGATACAAGTGTGCGACCATCCTGACTGAGGTTTATTCGGTTGTTTTTTTTTACTCAGTCACACAAGCCAAATGCCTAGCAAGTACCTTCAACTTAAAACCTGGGTAGCTCCGTCCGTCATCCTATCCCGGCACGAACCATAGATTCCTAAAGGGTAAATAATTAAAATTCAAAGGTGTAAGGAAAGTATTATTCTTTCTTTAAACTTCCTTTTATTAGTCAAGGCGTTAATATTGATTCTTTATGAGTAGTTCGAAGAGATTATGATTATGAGACAATGGAAGTCCTAACTCAAGTTTCAACTAAATTATTAGAGGCTATTTTGACGCGTGAAGGATATGTTGCGTAGTTTTTATGAAAGCATTGCTTCTGTCTCTTGTAGATTGGCAATAATTTATTCAGAACGATTCTCAAGTTAGCACGTAACAGGACAAGATTGACCTTCAAAAAGGAAAAGTTTGCAGACAAGTCATGCTGTATGAAAATAATTGATTCACGTGAACTTAATCAGGCCAGCACTGCAGCCTTAACAAGGGTTATTATTATCTACCATTACGAGGAGCCACAGTGGATTGAAAGTTTCCGGTTTGAAATAGTTGTGTCACTCAGAGATAATACCAGGAGAGGTTAAGGACAAGATCCCTCTTCCCAAAAATACTTGTTCTTTCATCTAAACCTCACCTTCAATGATGATTGGTGGTCTAGACGGAGGTGATTCAAAAGTCCATATAGGCAAGGTGAATCAATACAGGTTCGCTATTGCCTTCCATCGGATGAATGTAGCACCCTCCAGCACAGTTATATTCAATGTCCAATTTGTTATGAATTAAGAAGGGTGAATTCTAAAACTAGTGGTTGCTTGTAAGCTTTCGTCAACTACTTGTTTGAGTAGGAATACAAAGATTTTTTCCCTGGTTAGGATGATATTCGGAATCAACAACCGAGGATGAAAACCTCAGGCACCAGGAAAAGTCCTTGGCATCCCCCCGGCAAATCAAACACTGGGTATATCTCGACAATATGTCAGGAATATTACTCGAGGACATAGAAATGGTAATGTCCGCGTTGGAAAAAATGCAGAAATATTCTTATTTTATCAGTTAAATTTTAGCTTTCAATAATTTCTACATTCTTTTAATCTTTATATACCTACGATATGAGATTTTCGTTTACCATTTTCATTCTTTGCTAAGTGACAGAGTTATCACTATGGGTTCTAAGTGTTACTTGCGAAAAGAAAACGCAACAACAGGATTATCTTTTAAGGATAATATAAAGCAACAATCTCCAACAAAAGATGGCAGCACTATCTCCGTATATGCCTAATGTATTCTTATCGCTGCACGAAATTTCTGTGCTGCTCCTATAAATTCAAACCTAGAGAGTTCAAACTTTCAGGGAAGCAAGTTCCTTTTCCTTTGTCTTTGATGATGACTACTCAACAATTAAAGCTGTCGGGCTTTAGTGAAGCTTGAATGACAAAACCTATAACAGTGAAGCTTTTCCAACAATGAATAAAAACGAAAATTAAAAATCGGCATCGATCATGCTCTTGAATTGGTTATGAACTTTTTCTTCCCTGAAAGTTAGAACTCTCTAGGCTTGAATTTGTAGGAGCAGCATTGAAATTTCATGTATAGTCATATGCGGAGGTAGTGCTGCCATCTTTTGTTGGAGATCGTTGCTTTATATTAACCTTAACATAGAAACACAATTGTAACAAGGTAAAGTGGATTTTCAATTATAAAATAGTAGGGTCTCAGGCGGATCATGTAAACGTTATTATTAAGACCAGAGCAACTTTGGTGACCCAATAACGCGGTCTCACCCGAACATAGGTGACTCGATTGACCCGGTGAATGGGCGAAACCTGACCCGAATGGCCTGATTCCCCCGGTCCGAAACCTGACCCACATGGCCCATTGATCCGGTCTTGACCGGGTAGACCTGCTGACTGTGATCCAGCAACCCGATGATATATCTTTCCATTGAGATTTTTTTATTCTTTCCGATGAGATTATTTCCATGTTACCGTAAGGAAATTTCGGGCGTCGAATGTTTCGTGCTCTGGGAATAAAACCCCAGTCTCAGTCACCCCCTAAAAGAAACATTGTTCAAACGGAAGTGTATTTAAGGAAAAATATAAAAACTATGCCCTGCCTTGCGCGTCACCAGATCGAATTCGGGTCCCCGGGTGAGGTCAGATTCCAAACACAGATCCGATCCAACAGTTGACCCGGTGACCCATTTCAGCTCTGCATAGAACACCCTTTTAATAAAGTGGCAGACGACTTAAGAAAAGTCAAACATTTATAGAGAAATGATCTTTAAAAAAAAACAGGCAATTGTATATTCTCGGGTGCTAACTGACGATATAAACTTTCAACTCGATATACGGACAGGTAAATTGGAAAGAAGCAGCCCGAGTATTAGCCTATATTCCTGGGGAATATTCTCGGTACATTTCCAATGTTCCAGGAATATTCCTAGAATATGCTGTGTTGTGAAGATAAGAATGGAATCTGCAATTTAAGAGAGGTCCTAATCACTGTTCAATGTACTGCTCACTCCCTCGGAGTATAAGAGGACGTGCAAAATCGTAGAGAACAAAATATATGATAACTAGCCGAAATGCTGAAGAAAAAGAAAACATAATTATAACAATTAAGAATAAGATCATCCATAGGGACACTAAACAAACATAATTACTTGGGAGCACATATATCAAGCAGAAATGACGTCAGAAAAGTTTTTCAGTCGAAAAATGAATTTAAAACCTAATCCTCTATCTTCCAAAAAAAAACTGCATTATTGGCGAATCTGGTCTGTAATAATCGTACATGAATCGTGAATTTCAGAAACCCTGCATGTCCAATGCAGCAAAATTTTCGAGGGAGAGAGTTGATTTTATTTATGAACAGAAAACTTCCATGATAAAAATATTAGCAGCTGTAACCATATTTAGTGTATTGTAAAACAAGTATAGAGGTTTAAATTATAAAATACTGAACACAATGAATTGATTGTAGCGTAACATTTTGTAGATTAGTTCTGCCATCATTCTTTTATACTTTAAAAGTGATACCCACCATTAGGATGCTATATATTTCGATACAGAAAGAAATAAACTCATCAAGTGAGATGCGCACAACGGCCATCTTGCGTTTAGATAACTAACGTAAGAAGATAGCCATCGTAAGTGCACGCTGGTTAAATTTGAAACCCTCGTTAACGGGAACTACCGCTTACGTTACTAAAATGACCTTGGTAAGATGTTAGTAATCTTTTTTGCGTATCTATGCATACAATCGATGTTTAAAATAAGATCTACTATTTTTTTGACGAAAAGAATCGAGAGACAAGAATTTCCCCTTAATTTCAGAATGCTCCTCGAACTGCAAAAGCAGTTAATTCTCTGAAAACAACAATCTTTTCGATAAATTCTTTCTTCTGCCGTTCGTTGAAACTAGGAATTTCAATTCGTTGGATCATTCAATTCAGGCGAAATACACAAACAATAAAGATTGTCACTGTTAGTTTCAGAGAAAAACATAGCATTTTTATTTCACTTTATAGCAATTATGTTACGAAAACAGTTTACTGTAAGTGAAAATAAGAAAGAAAGATGGAAAGGGCAAAACCAAGCGTGCAATGTGATTACGTAAAGTCTTCTCGCACTCGCTCATGCATAGTTCCTGTCAACAATTCTCACCGCAGGCATTTTAATGGATCTATAGGCTTATGATGTACAATATATGCACTATTTCAGGATTGTGAAAGGAAAATTATAGTCAAATACATAAAGTAAATAAATACATCTCTGAGCTTCACTTTGTACCAGTGGCGGATTCAGCATTTTGGTGAGGGGGCGCAGAGGGACATTCTCGATATTTCCCCGCTAAGTGATTTTTTAATAGTATAAGTTTATCATATTTATCCTCATATTGTAAAGTTTTATCATGGAAAATGACACCCGGTGTTCCCAAAAATTGATATTTATAGTTTAATTAGATTTGTTCGGAAACAAATAGGAGCTTTTCCCCCAGATAAATTGTTGAAATAATACTATATAAAACAAAGTGTTTTTCTTTTGAGAAAGGGCACGTGCCCCTATCTGGATTCGCTACTGCTTTCTACTATATTTTATTACATTGTACAGTATCAGTGCTTGTTCAGGAGGATCTTTATAAGGTTTGAGAATGGGCGCTAAGAGAGCACTTTAATCGTATTGGTTGCTACCTTTAGGCAAACCAATAAGATTCAAGTGCTCTGTTGAATGCGCTCATTGACGAAAAATTGCATGGTTTCCATAGTAATATTACTTTAACAAAAAAACACGTTTTCACGCATTACGTAAGAATGACTGGACCTATTCTCCATAAAATAGGTATTCCGATAGAGTAGACAAGCTTCCATGTTTTGTCCGTACCAGAACTTCTGGTTTGTAACCGTTACCATGGTAACAAAATTCATTTATTAGAACTTCCATTCGCGCCTCACGTGACAACGGTTAGACCAATTTCCTTCAAACTTTGTGGGATTGAATAGGACTCAACCCTTAAGATTTTTACACTACTAGAATGTTACACTATTTACCGCTTCCATAAAAAAAATAGACTGAATTGTTAAACACATATTCGAATATAAGATACGAATGAGTGATACAATTTCAGTCAAACTTCAAATAATGATGTATTCTTAAGATCTTAAGCTTAATGTAAAGCAACGATCTCCAACAAAAGATGGCAGTACTACCATCATATGTTTAATGTACTTTTATCGTTCCACGAAATTTCAATGCTGCTCCTACAAATTCAAACCTAGAGAGTTCTAACTTTCAGGGAAGAAAGTTCATAACCAATTCAAGAGCCGATTTTTAATCTTCTATTTTGTAAGAGCTTCATTGTTATAGGTTTTGATATTCACAACAACAATCAAGCGATTTCAACAATGAGGAAAAACGAAAATAAAAAATCGACATTGATCGAACTCTTGAATTGGTTACGAACTTTCTTCCCTCAAAGTTTGAACTCTCTAGGCTTGAATTTGTAGGAGCAGCATTGAAATTTCGTGCAACGATTAAAATACTTTAGACAAATACGGAGGTAGTGCTGCCATCTTTTGCTGCAGATCGTTGCTTTACATAAACTTTAACCACATGAATGTTACCCCTCTAGATTTAATGTTACATTCAATTGTTTCGTTCAACAAGTAAATAACAATGAAAGAACAATGCCTTAACGAGTGTCTTTTATCTTGATTGTATTTCATACTGCTCTTCTTCCAAAATACTCTTCACAACTTCTGTACGCATCTGACTTTTTCACCAGGTCCACATATGAAAAAAATCCACATTTTTTTATCACTTTTTCGTAGAGTTAATGTTTGTGCTGCATGAAACACAAATATACCCAATTCAAAACTTTTAATATATGTTGTTTCTCAACTCTGTTTATGACCAACAGGAAAATATATGTTTCTTTTCCATGAATCTCTACCGCCATTGCGATTCTCATCAGTGTTGCCCACTCGTCTCGAAAACGTCTTGTCCAAAGCGTGTCTCGTCTCGAAAAGATGTATATTTACTTCACATTACGCGAGCCCTGTCTCATCTCGCTTTCTATAGTCATTTCTCTGTCTGGTCTCGTCTCATGGGCAACACTTATTTCTTTTCCCATTCATTTCGTTTTGAATGTAAGTTATTAATTCAACATTTTCTCTTTCAATATTTATGTTCACGAGAGAGGATTTTAAAAAAAAACACTAATTCAAATTAGGTCACTCACATTTAGAACTAAACAACAAAAAAAAAAAGCTTAATAAAATATTAACGGCTCACGACCACCGACCATACGCAACTATTACGCATTCCTATTTGCTAATAAAACGACCTGACGTATCACTTTCTCTTGTGCAAAATTAGTTTTATTTACTTTTGGATTTGAACAACTGCATGAACGGAACTACTCTCAAGGAGAGATTTGATTACCAAAAAATATAAATAACTAAATACCAGATAATAAAAACCTTGGAATGTCTTTTGATGGAAACCACACGAAGAACTGCATTGACAACCACAAAACGGTGGTAAAACTAATCGGGAAGGTTTCCTAATACGGTTACGATTGGAAGATGGAAGGGAGAAAAGGATTTGTTTTGTAGCAGTGAAAACTTGCAGGCAATAAAATAATAATGAAAGTAGATTTACGTAATTTTGAGTTGTTGCACATTTAGAGAAGATTAAAGCGTTATATGAGTAATATTGTTTTGTTTTGTTTTGTTTTGTTTTCATATCTCGAAACAATGAATGGGAACATTAGGAATGAAATACGTAATCCCTAAGGCTTGCGGGCCACCTGCCTTGCTAGCTCTAAGTTGATTGGTACAGTAAAGAAGATAAAAAAAAAAATGTGAAAGGCCCTTTCGGAACAGATCCACATTCCAAAATGGTTACGTCATAAAAGCGGTGGACCTGGAATTAGTGAATAAGAGAAAATGTTGTCAGAGAGAGAGAGAAGAATATTTTCGGCATTCGTCTCTATTACGTAATTCCAAAAGTTCTTTTATTATCGCTATTGTTGACCAGTCTGAGGTGGGAGATTCGGAACGGTTTTCTCGCCCTTATCACTTCATGTCGAGCAATGCTCAAGCAGCACATACACGTTAAAAAGACGTCATGTTTTGGTCGAAAATTGATGCAAAAGACGTCGAAATGACGGATAAATGTCAGAAACCAAACGACGTGTGTAGAATCCCTCCAGTGACAGCTTGTTTCTCTAGATACTTGTTTCAAATAAACATATAAATGGACCTTTTTTTTCTTCAAAAGAATCGTTTGATCCCAGTGCTTTTGCATCTTCGATCATATTTTAGAAAGCAATCGACACACACAAAACATCTGAATCCGACAAGTTCACTGTTTCTCTCCAACCGGATTGGTCAGGATCAGCAGTCGCTATCGGAAACGTCGTCAATTAGATTTCGTCAATTAGAAGACCAAAATGTCACATCCTGTTGACGTAGATTTCATTTCATTAACGTGTTTTTGATGTTTCGACCAAAGCAATGACGTCTTTTTCACGTTAGTGTGCTGCTTGGGTGCCGGATGAGTTCAGTTAGACATCACTGTTGCCTGTAGACCTACACTGTAGGAGATAATCTGTTCAATCTCTGCTTAAGCTGGTCCTACTGGCATAGGTTTTTCTTGATTTTCTTCAGTTCTACCGTAACGTACGCAAGAGGAAAGAGTCCGAAGGTTGAATAAACTGACTAGAAATGTCTCCAAACACGTTCTCGCTAATTAACTTAAATATGAAATCTAAATGAATAATGATGAACTCCAACAAATCTTAGCTACTTGCCTACAATTTGTGACGTAAGAGCAGAGCCTTCCGGTCTTCTTTTGAAGGTTGAAGGTCTTACCAACAAAATGTTAAGTTGATTCTCTGACTTACAAGTGACATTTCAAGTAGCATAACTATTCAACATCTTGAGGGTGGTCTTCACAAGACTCACATGCCCTCACCTGAGGCTCCCGACAATACTCTAGCATCCCGGGGGCCTCGCCTCATCCCCTTGAGAGTGAGTGAAGATGATGGCAATGTTATAAGATAATATGACGGTGACGTTGCGTATAATGTTCTAACTTCTAAAAGCAAATCAACTAGCATTTGTCACTATATTTCTTATATATATAAGTTCCTCTTGCAAATTCACCACAAAACCAATCAGTAAAAGGATAATCGAAGGAAGTTCTAGATTCTAGAATGATCCAGGCAACAACGGCAAGCGTTGGTAATCAATCAGCTGTATAACTCGAGATGAGCAGGATGATGAAATTTGCGTTTAAAGCCAAATATTCGCCTCTCATGTTATCATGTTTTCGTCAGAGTATTTAAACGGAATAGGACTTTGCCAAAGCGTTATGTCCCCTTTCGAATCTTCTGGCGGTGGGCCTTGGTGTGTTTTTTAGTTACTTCCAGAAAAATTACATACAACGTATGATTAGCCTAATTGATTGAATTTGTATTAGTATCCTAAACGAGTTGATGAGCTTCTACAAAATGGGATCTGTTGTGTTTAGTAAAGTGGGCTCCGAATCATTCCGTTCAATGAACCACGCAGGAATTGAACCCGCAACCACGCAACAAAGTTAATAAGGAAAGACGAAGACATGCGCGAGTACAAAATATGTAATAAGACAAAAGGTGAAGTGATAAATGAAGAATTGATTTCTTTTGGGGCATTTGTTTAGCAGAGACGGAAAGGTCGAGGGAGGTGGTGGATTCCGGAAGTCCGTGCTAGGTACGGAAGGCCAAAGAGAGCGAATAACATCTTCACAAAAAGGAGGAAAAAATACATTGTCAGGGTCGAATTCTTACACAGGAAACAAAAAACAATGCATGTCGAATTTCACGCTCTATGACCACGCTCTGCTAAATTATTAGCACAGAGGCCATTCAGTGTAAACAGTTTGCAAGGTCGTTAACCAATTTAGTTTATTTCACGTTCTACCGTAACATATTACGACTGGCTTTACTTATTTCAATATAAGTGCTTTTGGAAATTAGTTATAAAATTGGCTATTATTATTATTATTATTATTACCGATAATACTATTATTATTACGCCTACTGTTCGGTTGTCCCCATGAATGATTACATAATAAAAAATAAGCCATATTGTAACACATACTATACAGTATATAAATAGAAATAACAATTACATACAAAATAAACAAAGCAACATTTTAAAAATCCAGCCTCTTTGCTCACGAAGAATGCACCACAGTATGCATGCCTATGTTTATAAGATGAAGGGAACATTGATGATTCTGGTAAAAGAAAAGTTATTGTCATACGCCATGGCTCAGGCGGTAGCGTGTCTGACTACGAATAGGGCGGCGTGAGTTGAATGAAATCCCTGACACGACACTGGATACTTTTCTCGCAGTGTTCCCGTGCCTGGCGTTCTGAGGTGAACTCAGCCTCCTATCAAATCGAGTAGCAGAGTGTCTTTGGTACTCCTGGGCGCCCTGGGAAGGTAAAGGCGGTCGAGCTTGGGACTGACCACCCCACCTCGCTTCATACCGTAAGTCGAGAATATCTGGATCTCTACCTCCACATCCCTCGTTCATTGCGCGTGCGTATCGCACAAGGAAAAGCTTTATTTTTTTTAACCATGCGCCCCCTGAAATTCTTTCAAGACTGGAAAGTGGTCCTTCAACGATTCATTCGTCTGCGTTTTAGTTTCGGACCACTGAGCTAGACAGGCCACAATAGCGTAAGTACGTAACATGTCGAAGAGTTTCTCGGCGAGCACTCTCCTGTAGGTGGGACAGGAACGGAGAACGGACAATACCATGGCTTTTCCTAAGTATCATACCAGCATTCATCTCGTGAAACAGGGACATCAGTCAGTATGGCCAACAGTAGGACTTGAACCGGTGTGCCTCCCTGGTGAGGACCCAAAACCCCGCGATCGTTACTGCTAGACCACGGAGCTTATCGTAAACGTGCAATTGTAGGATGGAACGTAACTGCTCCCTACAATTTTAATATTCGCTGTCTTCCAAAACTTGCGTTTCCTGATGTTGATCCATCTGGCTGATGTATTCCATTTTCAACCTCTTTATTCGATCAAAGAAATACCTTCAAAGAGAGCTATTACCAGGACCTAGTTTATTCTTAGCCTCTGGAGTTTGGAATGGAATGCAGAATTGTAATAAAGTTGGGCAATTTTCGATATATCGATTGAACAATCAATATTTTGCAACATCAAATTGCTGACATCAAGATCAAACTATATTTTGATCTAGTGGTTAGCGTTGCTGACTACGGATTGAGGGGTTCCAGGTTCGATTTCCAGCACTTCCAAAATTTTTTCCCAAGACGTGTGGGTCTGGAACGGTGCCCACCCAGCATCGTGATGCAATTGGGGAGCTGCTATGAATAAGAAAAGATAGTGGCGATCAGAGTGAGAGCTTAGGCTCTCCTCTCCCAACCCATCTGGTCAGCGTGGGAGCAGTACACCAATCTCCTCCCTCCTGAACTTAATGTTTTATCATTTTGATTATAATCATGACCAGATTAGTTGGAAAGTAAATAAGCAATTCGGTTCGGAAACATTGATATGATAGATGATGTAAAACAAACATTGCTGTCCATACCAGTTGAACCAGAAAGTGGACCCAATAAAGTCCAATCTATCCCAATTGACAGGAGCCCAAAGCTAAGTAAATGTTACCATGGAGCAGCACTCAAAGTTACAAATGAATAATAATGTTCAGAAGACTTATTTCCAATTCATAATAATCAAGCATTGAACGTCTTCACTGATATCACATCCACAGCGTTATACGAAACAAGGTTAGGTACTTCCGTAAGCTTTGAAAACGACAGCGGAAAAATAGCGATGGGAAGGATTGAAGTTGGGTTTCCCATGCGTTTATCCTTCTACTAGGAGCGTGACTCATGAATCACCTTCAATAACCTTATATTGTTAAATCTTATTCCCACGCCCACTGTCAAAATTATTACTACAACATTTTCTTTAAACTAAAAAATATGTAGAACAATGATATAAGTTGTTCTGTTGTTACAAGTGCAGGGCACAGTTCGGAAACCATTGTTCAGTGTTACAAGGGCGGGAAAAGTCAAACAAAAGGCGAACTAGATTTAGCATCCATGCAAATACAAGTCAAATTTCGTTCTGAGTAATTTACCTTTATGAGCAAAACACTTTCTGTATTGTGACGGTTTCAATATGTACTACTGTACCTATTGTCTCGTGAATCCATACAAAGAAAAATCGCGGGAAAAACTTTAAGAAATTGTTCACAGAAGTTTAAGCTTAGTCTATCCATTGATCAATATGTATAAGATTGGGAAGTAAAACATAACAAATTGACGTTTTAACTGTGATGTTGTAATAATGATAATATTTCAAAATTCACACTAAGTGTTGTTTGTGAAGATCAGAGGTCCTTTTGGAAAATGTTAATCAGTCACTATTATCAGTAATTAAACGTAATAATGTCTGTGTTACTAAAAGTACAATTTTCACTATGCTTCATTGTCCTCTTGTTCCAAAATTACTGTTATTCAAAAGTTACAACGTTTAAGCGATTATTTCATTATGATTTGAAAACATGTACCGCACTGGCAGTTTGTTCTAACATTTAATATTCCAAGCTTATGCTTACACTCAATATATATTCAATGGGCGCATTCGACGGATTAAGTTAGCACTATGCGCTTAGAGAGCATTTTAATCGTATTGGTTTGCTACCTATAGGCAAACCAATAAGATTCAAGTGCTCTCTCAGTGCTTAGTGTTTCCTTAGTCCATTGAATGCGCCCAATGTTGACGAAAATATTATTTAGTTTTCAGTATCCATACGCTGTTGAACAAACCTTTTGTTGCGTATATTCTAAAATGGTTACTTCAACAATGAATGACGTCATGGATCGACTACTTAGTTGCTTCCGCGTCAGATACTTAATGAATGAAGTGAATCAGTCATGACCACAGTAGTTCCGAGAGGGGAGAGGTCTAATTTCACAGGACAGAGACCACGCTTACTGAATTATGTAATATTAGATGCTATTCCTTGGCGGGTTTAAATTACACACTCTTTGCTATGGTTTCTAAGTCAGAAATTCCATGTTAAGTACAGAGGAAAGATGCTGTAGGATAAAGTATTTTGTATTAATGACGATATAGATTTTTAGATGGGAAGGAGGAATCAGAACTTACACACAAATTTATTTGTGGAAGGTACAATTTGAAGAAATGGGGCCGACCTGGTAGTTGTGTGGGTAGAGGCGCCAAGCCAATGACTCGAAGGTCCCGTGTTCGAATCCCAGCTGGAGCATGGATGCTTGTGAATTTTAAAAACTTAACAGCTAATGGACTCGAGATGGGCAGAAGTCATTAGTTACTAAAAAATGGACCAAACATACGAAATTTATATTGTACGAGCGGTCCCGGCTTTGATTCCCGGCTCAAAATTTTGGTGTTGACCCAGCATCATGAGGACAACTGGGGAGCTGCTGTGAATAAAAGTCAGTGGCTATCACAGTTGCGAGCTTCAGCTCTCCTCTCCCAACACGTCTGGTCAGCGTGGGAGCAGTAGACCGACCACCTCCTCCCTCCGGGGAGAATCCTCATCCAGTAGTGGATTGAATATGTACGTACATTGAAGGAATGGTATAGTGGCGATATTCACCCTGTTCTCTCCGGTTCGCCGGAACTTGTT
>JAGDQP010031927.1:0-21625 GCA_022664845.1 Lepisma saccharinum
TGTATCGCCAACATATTGTGGTTGAATAAGATCCGTATATACAAAGACTTGCTGCGGATATCCAATACTCAAGTAAGGCTGATTTTGAATGTTTCCTTTTTTAATATGTTAATGTTTGGTTCGAATCCTAATTGTAATGCTAGTAGGGGGGATAGACGTACAGATTGAATTATATCCATTGCCGTAATTTGTACCGTATTGGAATATGCGAATTGTATGGTTGGTGTAATTTTATTGAGTTCATCCAGTAAATGTTGAATAGTTGCATAATATCCTGCTGTAACTTTATGTTTCACTTTTGTACCATTTGCTAAATCAAACAGATATTTTCTCCTTCAAGAACATCTTCACATGTAAGGGGTATATGAATTTCTGCAAGACCTACCATCCACGAAGCATCATTTAACTGTATAAGATGATTTAGAATATTACGAAAATGGCTGGGTGTATTTCCGGCATACGTATGTCTACTAGCATTGGAACTTAGGGTGATGTAGAAACTGTCATTTGTACTTTCAGAAATCATGATGTTGCTTTCTGTTTAAAGTGAAGTGTAATTCTTGACGTTCCAAATTGAAATGGCAATTTTTTACCATGTTCGTCTTTTACGTCTATGGGTTAGGTATCAAAATATTTCTTTTCCACTTTAACATACTATGGATGATCAAAAATAAATGATTGGATTTGACCATACTGGTATTCATGTACGCTAATCTTTCGCAAAAGTTGGCCAATATTAGGCTCAGTCTTAACAATATCAAGACAAACATTAATTTCGGATGGATTATTATATTCCAAATTACATGGATACGGTGCAACAGCAGTTAGAATCATGGGTCGTCTGCTACGATGTATAGGGTAAAAGTGAATGGCGCATGTACTTACATTTGGATCATTACTGAATCCAAATATATTTTGTAAGCCTGGCGTCATACCAATCACATATTGTCGACGACGGTAACGTCTATGTTTAATAAAAACCTGATGCCGTGTACTGTCATAATGTAACATGATAGGATCATCAATTGCCATTGCATCATCATTATTGCCTTCCCCATCGAGAAGAAAACCCTCATCGTCCTCTTCCCCTTCTTCATGATTATTATTGAAAACTGTAACTTTAAGTATTTTTTCAAGTAAAGTTTATATTCGTTGGTTTTCACCCTCCTTTTCTTTTTGACCTTGTTCATGTTGTTGGTCTTGGAGAATGCGAGGAATACTTCCTCGCATTCGAGGGACAGAATCGTAGTAGCCGGTAGGAAATTTAATATTGTATTCGGTTTTCTTTTTCCCTCGCGTTTGAATAATATATTCTTCCTTGTGCTGAAGATTATAAAAACTCCACGGGATCGTAATGCCAGTTACACCCACCACCCAGTCACCCGTCAGATGGACTGGTTGGCATAGTTTAGTTGTATATGATGCTGTTGTATTCTCAAAGATATGACTGCTTGCATTAGACGGTAGGGTTACATAAAATTCCTCGAAACCCTGCTCGGACGACATCACGAAGTCGACTGAACGTTTGTTTGCCACACCTAGCTATTCATACTTGGAGGATATCCTAACCATTTGACATAGACCCAACCTTTTCGTCGCTTTAATACTTTTTCAATGAGATATGTTTTCTTTTTCCCTACAAGGACTTTTTGAAGTTCTTGAGAGTAAAAGATTCCCTTAATGGGATCGCCGTTCCAGTCTTTGATTTTATATGTAACTGGTGTACTTTTCACACATTGGTCTACAATAAAGATTTCACGAGACCATTTCGGCAAGTATCCCTTTTCCAATTTATGTTTATATTTGCTAACCCGAACATCATCTCCCGGATGCAATTTGCATTTGGGTTTGGTTTTAGTTTTGTTTCCGTGTAAGGTTTGCCAGAATGATTTACATTGGAATCATTAACGTTTGCAGTTGTCATCTTAATGGTGGAATGAATAGTGTGATTATAACTATGTACACGATCGTCTAGTACGTCAATGTAGCGATACGTATTTTCAGCCGTAAAGTATTTGTACATTTTTCCTTTATTGTGCGTATGAATCGTTCTACAAGAGCTGCTTTCATTTCCGAATGGACACTATAATGGTTGATGCGATTTTTTTCAAGGATGCGCTTTACATGACGATTATAAAACTCGGTTCCTAAATCAGTTTGACAATGAATGAATGGATATTTTGCCGATTTCAAAATTTTTGTGATGGCTTCAGCCTTAACAGGACTCGTTTTGTTCTTAACAGGAATACAAGTCGCATAACGTGAAAACACATCAACCGCGCATAAAATTTATCTATACCCATGATTATACTTTGCCACATTTTGCATATCCGCCAAATCCATTTGAATTAATTCATGAGGACCATTGACAGTATTGTTTCCGAGGAAAGTTTTTTCGTGGAGGGACATGTAACGTATGTTCTTCTTGTGAAGCTAATGAATGGTTTTTGTTGACAATTTGGTTTTCTTTCGTAGCTCGGAAACAGTCCCAAAAGACACTGATTCCGTATATGTATAATATACTCTACGTAAAGACATGATTTAAAACTTGTATTCTCTATAATGCTTAAAGATATTTTTAAAAATGCTGCGTTTCTTCGCTTTTCGTTTAGGTTTCTTTACCTTCATCCGATGCTTTATAATACCTGCACCTAATTGAAAATTAATTAATTCTTTAGGAATATTAATTTCCTGAAGCAGTTGCTTGAACGTTTGGATTCCTACAGGGTTACGTGGTGCTCTTTTTCTTACCACTTCATTTACAAGATCGATAATATTAAACCCAGGAACAAGTTTATTGTCTATGGTTACGACACCTGTCGGATCCCAACTGATACGATTAAATGCATGCATTAGTTTTAATAAGACTCCCGTCTTTCGATTAAGTGTTTTCGGGACAGAATCAAGAATGAATTGAAATAATGGTGAAGATTGACTAGTTGGTGCCATTGAGGGATAAGTATTTATTAGAGGTAGTGCTATTGGTTTATGTGCTTGAGGGGTATGTTCCAAGTATCGATGCAAAGCTTGCTGGTACAATTTCCATTTTTCTTGGGTTGTTAGATCAGTGCATTGTAATATATCTTGCATTTCTTGGTCTAAACGAGCCTGATGTGATTCGCTGCATTTAACAGAAGAAATCATTTGAGCAGATGCCTGTTCGGGAACGAGTATCAGTTTTTGAAACTGTGAAGTAGCCATACTATCGATTAAATAAACTGCCTGCGACTGCACTTAATACGGGCGCTAATAATAAAGGTAAAAGTGCACCACCCTTTTGACTTAATCGTTTACGTTTGCTCTTAAGACTGGATTTTGCAAGAGCAAGAGCACGAAGCGTCTTTTTATGACGACGATTTCTTTAAACTGAACAGAAAACATTTTATTACGATGTTCAAGTAAACGATTGACAAAGTAAGTTTTACCAGAGCGGGAAGGTCCCGCGACCAAAAGCGTACAAGGGTGTTGAAAGGACAACATCTCGACTTGAAGTGCTCCAATTGCAATAGAGATTTCCTTTTTATACCGTCATGGGCATGAACCCAACTTTCCTTGCTATTCACACACACACACACTTATGCATCACAATATCCGTAGGGGAGTGTCTTAAAGTCTGTTGTCGTTATGTCCTGTATAACACGTCGTCTCTTGTTTGTCATCTGATGTGTTTTCGTCTCGGGACGTGATACGATGACGAACCCTGGTTTTCTGCAGATATTATTTGGGGAAAATATTACCTTCTTTTTGGATTTTGCCATGACTAAATTATAAAACAGTCCAAAATTAATTTCTTCACGTGCCCTGTAATTAAGAGTAATCCCCCGAATTTTCATTACATCTTCAATTTTTCCCGTACTAATTTCTCTTTTTCGATACGCGTAATTTTTAGGACCCAACCCAATAAATGAAATGATTTCCCATCCAGGTTCAATTTCATTAGTTAGCTGCCCCAAATAATTTCCAAGATAAAGCGGGTGTTGGTCATACTTATTTTGAATAAACATAATTGAGTCAGTGTCTACGTAGCCCATATTTTCAATTAGTTTATATAGCCGGAGTCGTGCCCATGACGATATAAAGGCGGCAAGGCAAACGTTTGAGAAAGATAGCGGCGCATTTTCTTTCTCAACATCCCGATATGTTACAATAAGATGCCGATGTCCGATCGGAACAACGGTTGATACCTCATATTGAAGGGACAGCAGGAGGCTGAGAAATGTCTGACTGTCCGTACAGGTGTGAGCGAGGTCGGTTCTTTGACCCCATTTACCAAATAGGGAATTCAAGAAGATTTTGGATATATATCTGAAACCTGGATTATGATAAATATTATTGTATTCCATTAGGAAATTTTCATGTTCTTCATGGTTTTTAATATATTCTCTTTTTTGTTCTTCGGTTTCGCACTCTGCAGGGAAACCACTTGCCTCTTGTTTCATTCCTAGAAAGCTTCCAACATAATCTTTGAATAATCCTATTTTCATCACGAATTCCCATACTTGGTGAATTTCTTTGACTATGTATCCTTTTTTGATAGCCTTTTGAAGCTCGGGTGAACAGAACGTGCCTCTAAACATCCGTTGATCCGAGTCGTGTTTACATTTCCCGATATTTGTTCTTCCATACATGTTCGACACAAGCCGAACATTAATCTAGAATGGCAATTCATAGCTAAAAGTGGGATTTTCAGGCCCCTGGGGGTTCTACCGTGCAGTCTATTAGACCCTGAACTTTGGTTATATCAGGGAAATTGGCCTTGTACACCTTGGGAGGTCCCACTGGCAACGGTTTTTTTGTCATTGCCCAAGGATATAATGAAGTTACATCTACGTAGGAATTTTTTTCATTTTTTGAACATTTGTACAATGACTTGAAACATTCTGTTGTACCACTCTTGAATGCATCCTTTGGACTAAGACTTCCAAGCAGCGTGGCACCGTGTGTCTCAATAAAGTCCTGGATGCGCCTATCATTCTTTACTTCTTTGTCCCACTCGCATTCCCACATGATAATAACTTTGTTTTTCAATGTTTTTTTCAAATATTCAACTTTCTCCATGGTCCGTGCATATTTTTGCTCCATGGTTTCCCCGCCATCGATGGCTTTATGCCTGAGGTAAGGAAAACAAAGAAGACACCCATGATGGTAATACCCTTCGAATTCCAGCCCTGTTTTTGTTTTTCTTCATAGCCATCTACCTTATATTTTCCAACTTTCCATTCACCTCCATTCGCGGCATTTTTTCCCCTCGAATGTGGGACATATAACTTAGCCACTGCACGGCTTTTTTACTCTGGCGGTCTCGGTGTTCAAATCTGCGTGGAGTGATAATCGAAATAGTCTCTTCCGGTAGGTAGAGAGTGCGAAACACTTTAATTGCCATGCTTGCGATAGTTGATGATAGAAGAAAGCACTGCAGACCATCCGTACGTTCTTCAATAATGTTTGAATATTTTACTACGCCACTAGCTAATATGTGTACATCATTCCTGCAATACTCTAATAATTCTCGCTGCATATTCAATTTATAGTCTTGTTTTACGCATTCGTCATGCCATTCCTTCAGCACTTTGTATTCTCCTCTGTGCGGCTTTGGGGGTCAAAATATTTAAAACCAGGAATGAGATCATTGTAATCCTGATTTTCAGGCACATTAAACAAGTTGGGAAACTCTCCTTTCTTCAAGGTATTTTCTAACCCTAAAATTAGGGTGTTTCGCCAGTTTAACACCGATATACAAAAAAGTGTCCCGGAAGATGATTTTCTTGCTACCCAAAGCCATTTCTATAATCTTTTGGCCCTGAGCAATAATTTTCAGGTCTTTGCCGAAACCCTGGTCCACTAATAAAGCCTTGGCCGCAAGAATCATGTCATACCTACTTCCGTTATGACTTAAAATAACAGTCTTCTCAAACGAAGGACGTTCTTTTAATACATGGCCTATGAACTCTTTCATTGTCTTGAAGGAGAAATCACGGATACCCCCATTTTCCGTGTCTCCGCAATCCATGCATGTAGCGTCTGAATTCTTATCTTTACATTCATTACATCTGTGGGTCAAACATACTAACTTTACAATATGCTCGTGCTCGCCCTTCGTATTTGGACCAAGTAGCATTGTTTCTACGTCAAATATAATATACATATATTTCGTGTAATGTTCTGGTTTCAGTTTTTTCACAAAACATTGGTGGTTTGGCATGACATACTTTTCACATTCTCTGCAGTAATGTTCTCCGCATTCATGTGACTGTTTCTTATTTTTTCTTTTCCGCATATCGACGGTTACACGACAACTCGGACACTGCTTCACATTGTAACATATGGCCTTACCCTTGTCAGGTACATTTTCATGATTTCTGTAGCATTCGAGAGATGGAAATACTCTTTTGCAAACGGAGCAGGGAAATCGACCTTTTTCCTCGTCAGAAATCGTGTGGCTAACTTCACAGTAGGAACATTTAAACTTACACTCATGGTTATCTTTATGGTTATAACCCGTCAAGCACAAAGGACAGTACTCTCTCACTCTCAAATACGATTTAATAAAGGTAATTGCACTATAATGCCCATCGCTATAATGTATACAAAGCTCTTTTTCAGCTTCAGGCCCAGCGTACCGAATAGTTGCTTGCCTTGTCCCTGCCTTCCTTTCATATACTACAATTCTATAGCGCGGAAGTAAATGCCGCTGAAACTGATTGATTTCCTCGACAGTACATTCTCTTAGCCTCTGTACGTCACCCCCTGCTTTCACACACAGATCTTTCGCTTCATTGATCCAGTCATTTGGACAATGTTTTAAATCCTGAAGATTGTACACTTTATCCTTTTGACCTTCAGATTTTGCTCTGGCCATAACCAAACTCTGTGGGAGAGAGTAGAGGTCTACTGGAGGCGAGATGATGTATTTCTCGAGGAAAGCAGTCATTTCCATGATTTTATCCTGGCGTTTAGTTACTCTCCCTCTTCCTTTGTATGGATTCCCAAAATGTACTTTTATGTTCACTTGGCCTAAAGGGAAAGTTTCATTACTCTGAATGACGTTTTCTATGGAACGTAACATTACATCTTGCAACAACTCATCCCTTCGTCTCCACCCCACGTACATCGGTCAATTAACCGTGGAATTACTCGAATCCAACGTTAAACCGACGTAAGCCTCAGCGTCAATGTCGGGAATAATATTATCCAGTGCAAAGGAAAAGAGATTCGCAACATAGGCCTGTACGTCATGTGCATTTACGCCGGAATTTGGTTCGATAATTATTTGTCTTCCTTCAATTGCAAAGTTTCGATACACACGATTACTACGAGAAACGATTTCAAAATTATTATTATGACTAGTAGAGACATTGCTCCTACTGTCTGCATTACCCCTACTAGTACTCGCACCTTGGTTTCCAGCACCGTATAAGTTATTGCCGGGTGGTACCCAATCCTGCCATTGATCATCGTTAATTTCATTTATCATGTGTTCCATGATCTGTTCGTCGAGATTAAAATGATGTAAATTAATATTCTCAAGTAAGCTCTCATCATCTTCATCATCATTTACGACTTCAACATTCCTTTGATCAGGGTTAGTATTATCCTCCACGATAACTTGCACATCATTAACGTGAGGGATAATATTATCCTCAATCACCCTCACCTCCTCTTGTCTTGAGGGACCAGGTTGGTTGGAAACATTCGTGTGAACGGAAGAAATATCACTAAACATCCCGCTGGCCACCTCATTCACAATACGATCCACTTCCAGATCCGCATTGCTCGGAATGCTCGGTTGCTGGGCTCAAAACCAATCAGTATCTATCCAATGCTTCGTCAAAAATTTCTCGATAAAATTGTAAGAGCACAGTAAAGTTGAATTACTTTGCAATATAAAAAATAATATTATTTCTCTCTGTACACAAAAGAAATGTAATATGATCTTACAGAAAATTCTAATGAACTTACCTTGCCTGTTTGTCTTCTTTTTATCTCAAAACAACCGTGATAATAAAGCACTGTCAACGAGGAGATTCAACTGCCAATTGGTATTCCAGTATGTTAAACAATTCTATATATAAGTTTGTCCTGCCATGTTTCCGCCCCACAGTCCTCGTATATACCATGGGAAAATGTCAGGAGTTATTCTAAGATATTCTAATTGCGCCACTCTCCCACGAGAAATTCTTATATTTTACGAGTGAATTTCTGAACTCTCCATATGGTACAAACTTTTACCAATCAAATATGTTGTCACAGATGACCATTAACTGCCGGAAATAGATGCATGACAAATATTCTATTATGATTCCCACACACTAGTAATTGCTCTCTCACAAACTTGAAGCGGAAGATATGACATCATTCCAAACCTTCCTTGTGTAGCAAAAAAAATCACATTTCCATTCTTCCTGTTTCTTTTAATTTATGGAAGTTTCAACCTCTACACATCTCTTAAAATGTTTCAACGCGTATGCGTCTTCTTCCCCTTCGCACAGCCGCCAAAAATGTGTTTTCTTCCCACCCCAAAGCGGAAGCATGTTTGTTGTGTGCAGATTGCATAACCACAAAACAATACGCCAGCTGTTTCACGTAACCGCAACTACCCCGGCTCCCGCTAGGAACTTCTCTCTTCTTTCCTTCCTGCTTCCACCCAGCCAATATTATCATTTTAGTTTAAGACAAATCGGAAGTCAGAGAAGACGTTTCCTCTCGCCAGCGAAAAATAAAATCAAGATTTTTTTTGTTTGTTTCTTTGTTTGTTTATCCTTAATGAGAGTCTTTGAATTATATTTCATATTGTAGACAATGAAGTTTAAAGGTATGTTTCTTTAAAAATGTCACTTTTCGGGTCATTATACCATAAATAATTTTAACTATATTTAAACATGCAATTCATTACATATTGTATGTCGTGATTGTTTGCTTTTCTTCAATATTAGACTATCCTTATTTTAGATATTACACACTAGTCTCCATATAAGATTTCGCCATGGAGATACAGTGGTTCAAGCCCGATTATGGGACGCCTTGGCACAAGTATTCTTCCATTCTCGCGCTTCAGTTCTACCGAATATCGTCCATATTCGAGATATGGCTAATTCCGTCAATATTCTATTTGTAATCAAGTTGGATTTTTAAATATCTTTTACTTATCCATTGATATTTCATTGCTTTTTCTTGTTGTCGAAGATTGTTGAATCATATCGTATGTACTTTTTTAATTGAAATATTATTTCCTTATCAAAATGGCGATGCCAGCAAAAATTTTCTAACGAAGTTCTGAAAACGGGGGGAGGTGTAAAGCAGGGCTAGGGGTGGGGCATGACCCCAAGGTGACTTCCAGGGCACGAAGGCCCTGGGAACGTATCAAAATTAAGATTAATGGGGCACAGGTGATCAAATTTTGGTGGAAGTGCCTGGGAGAAAAATAAAATACTCTACTGGCCTGTACTTCAGTAAATAAAAAAGAATAGACCGCTATGCCTATTGCTTGCGGAGATATAGTACAATTTCTGAAAGTCTGTAATTTGTAGTTCCGGGTAAGGGCGCTGATCCCGGGGGGAGCAAATGATAAGGTGGAGTCGGTTCTCCTATTTCTACATTACATGGTCATTCGTTTTTCCTTGCTACTAAGCTTATCTCCCTTTGGCAAGTCTATTTTATTGATAAATTCCTCCCTGAAACTCGTGTGGTATTCAGTATTTATACTGGTGTAGTAAAAAGTAATCCATTATTTTTGCATGACATTGAAGGCTTGACTTACCATAGTTAGAATGATCCGATTTAGGTCACATATGCACCGTTTTGTTCGATAACGTGTTGCCATTTGGAAGGTAATATCATGATGCCTCTCTCATAGAAGCCCTTGTCCCTATTGGCAGGAAATTGAGACAGTCAATTTTCACAAGCCTCTCTTGAAGCGAATTTCCTGCCAATCCCACCAAACGTACAGAAAAACCTTCCTGGCCGTCAATCCTGGCTTGGGCACCGTTTGCGCCGGCGCACCGCGCTTTGACCACGACCGTTTTCACGTGACGTTGTCTTAAGTGATCCACTTTTCATCACCAGTCACCAACCGCTTCAGAAATGGGTCGCTTTTGTTGCTATTCAGCAGCGATTCGCAGATGGAAATTGGGTCCATGAGGTTTTTTTGCGTTAACTCGTGTGGCACCCATACATCAAGCTACTTTGTGTATCCAGCCTTATGCAAATGGTTCCACACGGTTTTTGTGCAATGTTTAGCTCTTGGGCAATCGAAACAGTGCTTACATGACGTACGGACGCGACAATGTGCATGATTTTATCGACATTTTCGACACTTGGCCTTCCAGTGCGTGGTACATCTTTGACGTCAAAATTACCGGAACGGAATCGACGAAACCAAAATTGCGCGCGATTGGCTGTTACAGTATCAGGACCATAAACACTATTCACATTTGCAGCCGCCTGGCTCGCGTTTTCGCCTTTATCGAAGAAAAACTGTAAAATATAGCGTATTTTCTCTTTGCTAGTGTCCATTTTGACGCGCGCTCACACAACACTGAGTCAACTCATCACAAGTATCTCAACAGTGTTTGTAGTACGCAATCTCATCGTTTGAACGCCATCTCGTTGAACCCGATCGGACTTATACAACGCGAGATACAGATCACTGAAGCCATCTATTGGCAAAATAATGGATTACTTTTTACTACACCAGATATAAATTACATCACGTAAAATACCCTCTCTTGGCTAAAAGAGTTAATTCGTGCATTGCTTGTGATGTTTCTGGAGTTTTGTGCATAACATAGATGAAGACCGTTTAGTAAGAATAGAAATAGATAACAATGAAAAAAATGTAAACGTATTTTCTGTCGTTTAACGCTCGGAACGCCAAGATCAGGTCATAAATGATCCACACAGTCAAAATATTATTTTTGTCCATTAGTCATTAAATGGAAGAGTGAAATTCTGTGTATTCTTCACTTACGTGTTCAAAATACTTATGGTAGAAAATGACGTTAAACCCATGTATTTATTGTGTAATAATTTAAGAAACTCAAGCATGAGTCAATTTGACCCAATTTTGGCGTTTTGTGTAACTATTTTTAAATGTCATTTTATATTAAAATAACAAGTTGTTGTCGGTTCTAATGATCACACGTCTCTTTACAAACGACCTATACTTTATAATTTCTCAATCAAGGAGCGAAGAAACGTGGACGATGCTGCTTGTGTAGTGGTATAGACAAGTACTGCGCATACTATCAGCAATGTAATGGCTTCATTTTGAAGAATCTGAATATAACAGATACGATCTGCTTTGCATGTGAGAGTGAGAGAGTAAGGTAGTTTGTTTCTGGGAATTTTATATGTAGTACTTTATATGTGTAAATAAGTAGGAGCCTCATGGTACCTTTATTTTTGTGCAGCCATGAAAATGATTACAAGGTTAATATGATGTCTTAATTTCTCTGTATTTTTTTTATTATTTTGTAGTATCTACTTGAAAAAAAAAATACAGTAAATAAATACAATAAAATGCAATAATTACAATTCAATGAATATACCCATACTCTAAAATACATTGATTTTGAACAAGCATTTTATTTGATACGAGAAATATACATGGGTCGAAAATGACTCTTGGAGTTTCGCGAGGTGAAATTATCTTGGCGTTCCGAGGGTTAAGGATCATTCATCGTCATTTTGTCATATACAAATATAATTTAAGAAAAAGATACACAAGAAACTAAGCGACAAGAAGAACTCACACAAAAGTAGGAGTAGACTTGCACTAGGAAATATATCCGTCAAACTGTTGTTAGGATACAATTATTGTTTACCCTTAATACCGTAATTTTCAGTTTCTAATACAACTTATAAATAGGAAAGCTATATACAGCGGGTAAGAAAAGTATTTGCACAAGTTCAACAAAGAGGAAAACAGAATGTATCACACGTAAAACACGGACCATTTCGAAATCTCTTGCCCTTTTATGATAATTTGGATGCCTTAGATAGAATACTATACTCGATACACCTGTAAGGTAACAGGCGCGAGAGAGTGAGGACTACGTAAATTCACCGTAAAAAAAGTAATTCGACAACCCAATACTGCTCTCGAAATAAATGTTCTAGGTATCCTTTTGTGTACAAGAGCAATCTACGTAGTGTATTGAAGCAATCCACACCGCGTCAGGAAAGCCAAGCTTGTTTGTAAGCCATACTTTACCGTTGGATACATTATAAAGAAACATAAAACAGAACAATTATTGCGGAATAGAATCCATTCTGGCCAACCAAGAGAACTAACTGCGCGGAATGAAACCTACATTCTTCATTTTGTGAATACTCAAAGAATCAGTGCTAAAAATTTGGCTACTTCACTCGCCTAGGATATGCAAGTTAATGTTACACCACAAACTATCCAAAATCGACTAACGTATCGGGAAGCTAATCAAGAGGTCCTGTGATCGAATCTTGGCGTGGTTATATCAATATTTACATTTTGTTTCCAAATATATTTTTCTTGTGTATACACATTCGGAAATTTAATAAAATTAGTGACCAAAGGCACGTGTATGTTTGGTAAGTCAAGTTCACTCTTTTTTATTGCAGACGCGAATGTAAAAAAAAGGTAGTTGGAAAAAATACAAAAAGGTGGTTGGGAAAAAACTTGCAACACAACCACCATCTACTGGCCGAAGATGATAGCGGGCGTAATTTCTTTGGCTGCATTCAACGGGCTGAGCGCTCAGTGAGCATTCTGGGATCGGAAATCCTTTGGACGACGAAATCGAAATCCTTAAACTTCTAGAGCTCGACGAACAGCTGAATATTGTAAAGCGCTTCATACTTCTTGGTATTGTCGATGTATGTTTGTCAATAAAGGTAGCGTTTCTCATTTAAAAGGTTTATTGCATTGTTTTAAGGTCATCTCGACACTCATGGGCATCATATATTAACATCTATACACCCAACGAAAGAATTCTCTATATGTTTAGCAGATACGTCTTCTGCTACTTCTTGGCGTCCAACTTCCGGCTCACAAGTGAGCGTGAAAATTTTGGCTCAAAAAATGGCGGCGGTTCACAGTGAACCGGAAGTTCTTAGTGTCATTCAAAGGAGAAATTCGTTGAGAGCTCAGCCCGTTGAATGGAACCATTTTCGATATATATGCGACTATGCATCTTTTCGTTTTGGGAGCGTCGAACAAAAATAAAACAAAAATGTATGTTGTAGTATAATTCATTTTTACGAAACTGAAGTTAATTTTTCTTTTTGTTTCTTTCTTTGTAGTTACGGTGTACTAGTTGGTATTGGAGCAGGACTGGCCTTCCCTCCAGGAGTATTTATTGTGGCAACATATTTTGACCGTTTGAGAGGATTAGCTAATGGTTTGTGTACATCAGGAAGTGCAATGGGTTCAGTCATATTACCGCCATTTCTAAGATATCTGCTCTCTGAATACGGTTATAGGTAAGTCCTGCATGTGTTTAACGCAAACCGAAGTTTAACTTACCAGTCCAACGAACGAGTTATATATAGTTGAGTTTTTTCTTTACACAATAGAGAAGAAAAGAGATCTCCCAAGGGACAGGCAGTTGCGGTTGCACTTCCTTTTCTAGTAAGCGGATCTGATTTAAAAATAAGACAGCATGAAAATTTTACAAGAACAAAATGCTGGCCGTTATGTACAATTTTAATTTCATTAATGGCGAAAGTCCGTTACAAGTTTTAGGAATAATGTTTCTCGGAAACAGATACGAAAGAAATAGGAAGTTAATTATCTTATTCACGATATAAAATTTATACTTATACTGTCCTTCGTTTGAATAGGATCATTTATCCTACAACGTAAGAATTTGAATTATCAATTCCAGCCATTAACAGAGTGCGAATTTCACGGGATGCTACTTTCGGCTTCACCTGTTGTTCCAAATAAATCCATCACTTTTCAAAGGGATTGTTGTCCAGCTTTTATGTGTGTTGCTTGAAGTGGTTCGGGTTTCGTATTGTTGGTCTAACCAGGCCCGTAGTCAAGGGGGCTAGGGAGCTTAGCCCCTTAAATTTTCCTAGTTCCATACCAATACTTTGCATACATGTATGAAAATTAAAGTTCAAACATATACGTGGTAAAATTTTAATAGTTCTTTTTAGGTGCTTTTAAATGTATATTATTGGTACAAATGTGTATTTTTATAGAGTATATCATATTACATTATTTTTGAATCGAATGTAACTCTTATAAAACGAAAAATCAGCGCTTTATATAGGAGACTATGAGACAAAATTTGCCTGAGATTTTTTTATCTTACAAACTAATAAATATATTCATATGAAAAAAGTGCAGAACACAGTATAATATGTTGCATATCTATCAATATTTTTACCTTGTATAGATCGGTACGTACAAGGAAGTTATTTGTAATTACTGTATATCGGGATGTAGACAGTGTATCATTCCTCCCTATATAAGGGAGGACTGGGACAAGTACTAGGGAGGTTCGAGGTACATTGTGCCTTATAGAAACCTCAGTTTACTATATAAACATAAATTTAGAATTTATTCAAGTTGCATAATACATTGAATATCTGGTAAAATTTTACCGAAACGTATTATGACAATACCTCGAGAAACCAAACTGAAATACGACGTTTGAAGTTGCTTTAAAAGTACACGTAAGACAAAACACAAGTGCAGGCAGTTTATATCTTTATTGTATGGTGAAAGTTTAGCCTAATATCTCTGCTGCATATACCCCAATTAAACATCCTAAGATATATTTTAGAATGAAACATTTTCAAAAGCAATGCTTCCAATATAAACATAGACTAATAATAAAAGTAGAAAAAAACGAAGAAAGTGTAGAAAACCTTAGCGCAGGTTAACATAATCAAGAATTACAGTACACCTGTAGCTTTGTTCCAACCGTTTAGTTCCTCCTGAACGCAGAGGAGGTGGAAATTTGCAAATAATATCATGAAAAGGAACTACTGCAATGTCAAGAACATCAGGATAAGAAAAAAACTATTTCCATTTTTACGCCGTAGGAAACTTACTTGTAATTCTTCACATTCAGGCAAAATTTGGGTGACACATCCAACGCAATTCACCAAAAAATTATTTATACGGAATTAAAAAACACCTATAATATCATCGTTAACACTTTGAAACATCCATTACAAAATTATCTTCATCACTATAAATTTAGCTCATCACTTGTATCGCTTGAAAGATAATCACTACTTGAAGAGGACATTTACGAGCATTCTCTTGACGTTACGAGCATTCCTAGCCTCTTCTGTTTGTTTCTTTAATGGCTATCCATCAAAATCATACATATACTTCTTTTTCTCCGCGGAATAGTTTTCGACTGAGACGCTTTAGGCGGAAGGGGAAACTCGCACTGAATCTTGAACTTTGTAACTGCATGAAGGCTGATCAGACCCCAAATTATTGTTATTAGCTTTTTCTGGATTAAGATATGCTGCAGAGCCGTGAATTTCAGCAGATGATGATTTACCTTGGAAAAAAGAAGTGTCACTTATACGTTGTCCCTCTGAAAAATCACACGAGTCATTTCTCCCAAATCCACTGTCTGTTGTTGTAGGCGTAGTTAAGATAAGATAAAATGAATTGTATGTACAGTAACAGGACTATTGTATGCGTAGTGTTAGATGCAGGTATGCTGTACTCAGTTACAGATGAAGGAATCAACTCGGATTAATCAAATGTCAGAGTTAAAAGGAAGCATCCCTGGCTTAGAAAATCCACTTGTAATGTTGTTAGGTGTAAAACTAAGAGAAAAAGCTACCCCACTAATTGCGGTATTTCTTAACTAATTATCTTCCCTGGATGAGTCATCAATCATGCGTCTGCTCATTGTATTATAGAAACACTTTAAAGAAGAACATACAGAAGCCAAATGATTGAAGTTTGTGACTGGTGTGAGGTGGGAAAGTTAATAAAATAACTCCACTATTTTCTCCTTTTGAATAGAAGCGATGGAAATATGATTCCCATGGTTGTCAATCAGGAGTAAGACTTTCTTCTTTTTCGAGCATCCTGAATATTCGATAAAGTTTTCTAAGAAACACGGAATTGTATTTGTTGTCATCCAATCAGATGTATGTGCTGCTCCCGAACTACCAGGTGGAGAACTCAAGAGTATATACTCCTTGAAATGCACTCGTGGGAAAATGAAGAAATGAGGAATGCTGTTTCCAGTTACATTTACTGCACAACCGCAAGTAACCAAAGAGCCTCGTTCAGCGCTGGTAGATTTTCCTACTTCCTTGCTTCCTCTTTTAGCAATTACTTTTACAGGTTTTTGGCAAGTTGTTATTCTGGTCTCATCTGCTTTCCAAAAATTTCACGTGCTTCAAGTTTTTCTTTCTTCAGAATCTATTCTAGATTCGCATAAAAATTTGCCACCTCTTCTATATTGAAAGCCGAAGAAAATGCAATACTTGTTCCTGTCACATTTCTTAAAGAAAGATTCGGATGAAGTGCATGAATCCCAAATGACAACAATATTCTGCTATTTCTCTTTGGTCCCACTGCTGAGGGATGGTTTTCTGGCTAGCTTTTGCGTATTCATACGCCAGTTGACCTGCTGCTGATCAGAGATGCCGTAACGCTTTTGATCCTGTGTCATTTAATAATACTCCAAAATTTCCTCTTTCCAATCAGAGAAAATTTGTTAAGCTTTGCGATTGGGAACGACAAAAACACTTTCAAGAGGAGAGTAGAATAATGGGACCCATCCCCCGAAAAAATATAGGGTGTTTTCAAAATGATGCACTAATTTTTAATCCTTCTATAATACTTCAGTCATAATAGCATGAATCGCACCCAAAAAGCGGGTGTTCCATAAGTTATGTCAGTTTTATACAACATACGCCATGGAATACTACTTTAATTTACGTTTGCAATCAATTTCAAAGAGTTTGTAGATCATATAATAGAAGCTAGCGACAGTAATTCATGAAATTAACATTTCTTATTGAAGCTTTGAAACTTTCAATTATTACAATATTAGATTATTATACTGAAAGTACCTGGCTGATGAAAGCAATACATGAAATACTCAATAATCAATCTGTTTTCCGTTATTTGATGTATTGCCTTCAACACTTTATATTTTCATTGTTTTTATAGTTTAATATAGCAATTACCTCTATTTTAATTTTAATTTTATAATTTAGATAAGTGTCTATTTTATGAATACCCTATAGTGACCACTCAGTGGAAATTTATATTGTTGTGCTATCTTGCCGTAGGATGAATTCTATAACAATTGAAACAAAATATAAGCTAGATATGTCGAAATTATCGGTCAGGATGACACAGAGTTAGAGACGAACCCGGCTGCCCCCATCAGTGCTGCTTCCAAGACCACGATCCATAGGCTTTCAATAAGCTGTCTGAACACAACCGAAATGAGGTAAACCAAGTTACAGATGTGGGGAAAAGTTCCCCACTTCTTTCTTTGAAGTTTAAGGAAGAGGCCATGTGTTTTCTTCTTCTCCTTCCCCTCCAATTAATAAATCCTCTAATAAATCAAAACGCAGTAGATGAAGTCGCTTTTCTCGGAGCCACCCCCTCGAAATTCAAACACTTGGCGCGAAATTGGAGTATGTAGACCATTATTTTGATGAAAGTGACATGTTTTGAACATTACGGAGTTCACCTCTGCCCCCCTGGTTTAGTAAAATAGTAACCCCTTTGACCTAGCAGAGAGAAGGGGAATCTCCTGACCGTGAGAAGCCGGAAGTCTGCCCGCGACGAATGTGGAAAAATTCTGTCACCAGCCACACGTGTTAATTGTTACCTAATAGGAAAAGACTGATGTATTTGTTAGTGTTTACGCACGCGCCAACAACATCTTGCAGTGTTTGAGAAGATTTGGGGAAGAGGAAACCTTCTCTGGTGATTTTAGAAGTCGAGGTAAGAATGTTTCTTGATTTGCACGTTACCTCTTTCTTGAATAATCATATACGGACAACATTAGTTCGAAGAGTGCGGTTTGATACGAGATATGGGGAGTATATTTCATAGTTAGGTACATAAATGATACAATTTTGAATGATATTTAATATTGCGAAAAGATGAAACTTATGTAATTGGCTGCAATTTTAATTCTTGAGACGATGAAATATGTATAATTTACATGAAGAACAATGCAATCCGAATCACTGCAAGCGGAAATTAGTCGAAAATTGATATTGTTTGGACACTTAGCGCTCCAGAGGTGTGATTATTGTGCATAAGAAGCGTTTTCACACCTCCATTTGTATAGATGAATGAGATTCTGAGTCCTGAGATGACAAAACATGTATAATTTACATGTAGAACAATGGAAACCGAACCGTAACAAGGAGAATCTATCCTAATATTTTACTTCTAGGGTGTAAGCAAAAGGTAACTGAAGAGTCGACATGTCTCTTAAGACTTTTAAAGCCAAAATTACTGCAACATCACTATTTGTGGGCTAGTTACCGCACCAAAAGTGTACAAAGAAGTGTATTTAATGTTTACAAAGCTTTTTAACTTGAAATATCATGTATATATTGCCTCAGAGGGCATGCAAAAACGATATAAGAGAATTTCCGACGCTGCTTTTAAGAGAATTTACCTTTATATTACATGCTTGTTGCTCTGAATAGCAGGCGTGATGCATTTGAACCATATTTGAAATCTGAATTTAGCCCAATATTAGGTATTTGTTCTTTCGGATGGCTAAATAAAGCATACGAAGGTGTATGAGATGTTTGCCGACTTGCATGTTTAAATAGAATTTACCCTATTAGGAACTGCTTTGAAGGCTAATTGGTGCTTCACATGTGTATAAGGAGTATTCATTGGTGTTTTTACCAGAAAAGACCTCTTTTGAAATAGGAAACGAATGAATTGAACATCAGACTATCACTTCGGAGCCCTTATTTAGAAGGTAATTCAATTAGAAAGAATCGTTCAACTGTATTTTATACCGATTTACCCTCGCAAAGTATTTGTTGGTGGTAATCTATAGGAAAAAAAAGTGGCAAATATGATTATGAAGTCTCTAAAGCAAGCTTATCAGATAAAAGTTGCAACTTTATCGGTGTTTGTTATCAGGAAGGGAGTCCTCCTTGCAAGTTCATAGAGTCCATATATAACGAGAAAAGTGACATTTGAAGTAGAAAGAACTTTAATAATAAACAAAAACAGACTAATTGATGTGGAACTCTGGGAATCAAGACCTCTTATTTACCGATAGGCACTATGAAAGAGACAATAGATTATAATTTTTACCAGAAAACTAGTCTATAAGATAGTTTTGAAACCCGAAAATACAAGAATAACGCCATATTGTAAATTAGTTGATACAAAACAAATAGTTGAATATGAAAATGAAGGTACCGAAGCGGGTGATTGCTTGAATTTCACCATGTGCAATGCAATTTTCTTAATATCGGACATTGAAATATGTACTTCAACACAAGTATTAGGAAAAAATCTATTTTTTCACGAAAATTATTGTAGTTTAGATTTTCTTGTGCGAGGGACTGTTCAGAATGGAATGTAGATATTATATTACTTGAACAATTACATATTAAATTTAAAATCAATCGAGGTAAATCAATTTTTTTATATTTTGCGCTTTATCAATACAAGGAGAACACCTAACAATCACATCTAGTCAATATGTAACGAGAAAACTGTCATTTAAACTATGTTGAACGCGTATTTAAATTTAGAAAGCACGGATTTACATAATTCCGAATCGTTTGAAAACATAGAGAACAATATATAGCGAGAAAATTGTCATTTGAAGTAGCATGAACATGATTTTACGTTGAATCTACTCTTTGAGTTGTATTTTATGAGTATATAACGATTTTGCATGTACGTTTCGGCAGAAAACAATGCTTGGATAAGGAGACAAGCAGTATTTGAAGTAGTTCGAATGAAACGAAAGATCTCTATCTTTCGTTTCATTCGAACTACTCCAGAACTGATTGTAGCCAAAAAAGACTGAAACCAGATTTACTCGTAATAAAAGGGGAAAATGAATTCGATAGGAGTGCTTGTTGTGTCAATTCAGGAGTTTCCACCCCCATAATTACAATATAGATTTCCTCTATACAACAGGGATTGATAAATCTACCTTTTCTGACACCATCTAGGTGACAAACAGACTTTTATTGGTCATATTAATGAATTAAAGTAGGTATAGCTTCTGTGTATGGTGTTTCGTGTAGTATATTAACACAGATAAAAACAAATAGACTTGGTATTAAGAAATTATACTTACTTTTGTGTCTTCACTCTTAGAATCTTTGGCAGTATGACAAAAGAATATTTCCAAATTTTACGGGAACTTGACTGGTGATTTTTGTCGTATGATGGAAGAATCTCTCCCCGCATATGCCAACTATTGTAGACGCCTTCAGAAACACACACACAAACACACACACTGAGAAACTACCGCTACACACCAGAAGTCCATGCTTTGCTTCCACAGCTTGTGACCATATGTTTGCTTCAAACAGGAAGAGTAGGAGACAGGTGGGAAAAGAGTCTGTGAAAGAATATCACACATGCTCCGCAAGCTGACATTCCTGAACAAACAGTGTTGCCATCTTACACTTAACAGTGTTTCCATCTTAAACTAATTTAATAAGTTATTCTTTACCACATGTATAGTAATTCAACGTCAACAATAGTTGCCAACTCATGCAATTTTTAAATTCTGCCAATCATCGATTGCTTAAATAAAATGATGGCATCTAATTTTCTTATTGTCTGTTATAGTCACAATTTATAGACTACATCTCCAGAGCCGAAGTCTTACTAGTAATGCTAAGTTACCTACCTCATAGGATACGGACTGCAAAAGGAGTATCCAAAGCTGATCTTAGTGACTACAAAATTTTGACAGTGTTGATCATACACTCGTCTCGTGCTGGCATGCATAACCAGTAGGCTTTATGAATAAAATAGTATTTCGTAGAGTTGTAACAAGAACTAAGCAATCACACACTACCATACTAGGTAATGATGTCGTTTGAATTTAAATAATCTGATTGATTTATGAAGTCAATAAATTGCCTAGATGATTCGATTCTGACATAGTCTGCTGCAGCTGAATCAGGAAACAATGGCTAGCTGTGACTGTACTTTTGCTGAGGTGGCCCTCGAATGTGTGTTGGCAAGTCTTGAAGAATAGACACCTTGCTTTAGTATAATTTGTGATGAGTACTTTCACGATATTTCCCTTGACTTTGTCCATGTAGACTTAAGCAAGGAAATTACTCTACTTCGTATGGTTGACGTATTAACAACTCCTTTGGTTTGCGATCAGATATACCAGAAATTTGCTGAATCCCACATTAATTCTATTGATGTACTGCATAAATTTCTTACGACTTATAAGATGGTGACCGATTCCGAATGTAAGGACATAATCCGCTTAATCTTATGGATGAAAGATACACTACATCCATGGACTTGTACTAACAAAGATCTTCACTCCTTCTAACTTTGAATATACACAAGGTCTGGTGTTTGTATAAGAAATAAAACAAGTGATTTGTACCAACAAGAAACTTTTTATTTGTGCATAAGTAAGATATATAGAGACTCAAACATTTTCCA
>JAGDQP010031928.1:0-10171 GCA_022664845.1 Lepisma saccharinum
GGGAACTTGGCCCAGTACCGGACAGTAGTCGTTCTAGCATTCCGACGTTAGAGAGTAGTAGATATTCTACATGCATTTGTAGCATTTATCAACAGAGGTCAGTGTTTGGCGCCAATTGTTTGTCATGTACGCCAGTCTGAAATAAATCCCTGAAAAGTGAACATCGTTGCTTACTGAAGGAGTTTTGGGCTCGAAAACTAGAAAGTTTGAATTTGGGTAAGTTGAACACCCTAATACGGGATACCGAACCGGAAAGTCGTAACCGCTTTGAGATAAATTACTTTCAGTAACCTGAATTAATTACCAATTAGTTTAGTTTCAAAAAGTAAAAAATATAATTCCCATTGAACAAAACCACAAAAAAGTTTAAAAGTGTATAATTTCCACACGAATACTTAAGGATTATTTTCACGCTAAGGATAATTGAGAGTGATAAAATATTTGATATGTTTGAGCCTTATGCGCGAAAAAAGGTCTAAGTGACATTTTCAAATAGAAAAATCACGAGTACATTTTTATATATAACAGGAAAAATATGAGGCATAAAATATTCATACTTTGCACAAAAGCGGACTTTAGTCAAACATGTCTTCGTGCAGCGTATGAATATTTTATGCCTTATATTTTTCCTATTATATATACGTAAAAATGTATTTTTTTCTTTATTTGAAAATGTGATATAGACGTTTGTTCGCGTATACGCTTCAATTATTTAGTTTTTACACAAACCTATTAATTAAAGGCAGCCATTTTAGGTATTACGGCGCATGGCAAAATTTGTGTTAACAGATGTTTACGAAAATATATAGTATCTGCGGACTGGGCTATCATAGGACATTGATACAAACACCATTCTTTCCTTTAAATTCCGCGTGATAATTTTAGTCCTCTGGGTGAAAACCCCAAAACATAATCGAACTAGTCTAAATGGTATCTAAATGTGACTGTTGATATAAAAACAATTCCGGTTGATATATGTTTCCTTAATATTTTATAATTTTTTGAAAATCTAAAAATTCGTATTTTCTGTATATAGGAAGATCGATATCTTTGGTTTAAGAAAATATGAAAATCTATTTTTTTCACACGTTATACATTTATGCGAGGAGAAACCACGGTAAAAATTTGAACTTTAATATTTGAATTTGAAGGTAGCTGCAAATTTGGTGGAAATTCATAATTAATAATGATCTGCGCCCATAGTATGAATATTACAGACCCTTATATCTGGTGAGAGAACAGATAAAAATCTTATTTTTTTTACACGTTATAGAATTATGTCAGGAGAAACTAAGGTAGAAATTTCAACTTTAATATTTGAGATTGAAGGTAGTTACCAATTTGCAAGTTGGGTTGTGAATACTGCTCGCGCGCTTTAGTAAATATTATATTACCACCAAAGTGCAAAAGAAAGATGTGAATACGTAAAGCCGATCCTGAAATATCCTGGTAAGAAAACTTATTTTATACATATTCAGTGTTCAGTTGGCAACATGGCTGCTCCGCATTCCCACTGTCTTTTTATTCCATTATACAATTAAGCGTTTTGGAAAACGTTGTCATCCTTCTATACGTATGTGTGAAGCGCTTATACAGCTGTCTACATCTCCTATTACTTAAGCATATCAATTATCATTACAGTAGTAAAATCGTTCTTCATAATTCTGATGGTAACAAAGAATATTTATTTTAACAATAGTTTAAAGAAATACGAGTTACCAATGCACGCACGAGTATTATTCATCCCCAATTTTCAAATCTGTAACTCCGTTCAACTCAAATATCAAAGTTGAAATTTCAACTGTAGTTGCTCCTGATATAAGTGTAAAAGTTGTGGAAAAATTAGATGTTTATCTAATCTCCCATCAGAGATCCTGTTTTTCAAGTTCCTACCAAAACGTGCACGAGCATCAATCATCAATAATTTGCAAATTTGTAACTCCCATCAAAATCAAAAATCATTCAAATGCAAATATATGCCGTAGTTTCTTGTGATATAAATGCATAGCGTGTAAAAAATTACATTTTTATATTTTCTCGCACCAAAGTTACTGGGCCTCCAACACGCAGAAAATACGAGTTTTTGTATTTTCAAAAATTCATAAAATATTAAGGAAGCATATAGGCCTATCAGCAGTCATGTATACTTTCATTATATACACTATAATATTCAGTCCCTTCCGAGCGAAAAAGCGCCCTGAAAACCGGAGTTGCTTCTGTTTCGACAATCACATTTGGATATCATTTGACCAGTTCGATTACGTTTAATGTTCTTCATGCAGTGCAGAGGATTTAAACTGTTAAGCAGATGTTATTGGAAATATTTGTTTATGTTTGAATATCCTAGCAGGTATTACATTTTCCCTAAACATCTGCTTATCGCAAATTTTGGTATGAACCGCAAAACAAACCTGGCCGCTAATTATTAATCGCTTTGTATAAAAATAAAAGAACACCCGTTTAGAACTATTCGTATATAAGGGATATAGATATTTTTACAAATAACTGAAAGCTATCGAACAGTTAAACTGGATTCCAGATGCGCTATGCACTAAATCTTCCTTGAATAACCGTTATTGGACCATTTATGATAAACACAAAGTATGTGATCTCTCACTGTGTATAGGATGCATTCAGTGTTTCTTTTTTCTTAAATTTAGCATCAGCATTAACACAAAGCTAATTCTAATACACATTCTTAGAAGTCCATACTATGTCCAATGTCCCGCCAAACTGTGATGATGTTAAATTCCGGGCAACTTTTCTGTTGCTGTCGCCAGTGTGCGAGGGTACGGCGAAAAAACATTATTGTCTCCGTTAAGTTGGTGACTGCAGGAGACAGAGACAAAACAGTTGCGCGACTGTTCTGTCGCCAGTGTGAGGGGGGGGCTAAGGGTGATGTATAATATTACTTTAATGTGTCTTGTTAGTAACATTTTAGGAACACTGTAAACAAATTTTTGTTTGTTTACAATATGTGACTTACGTTAGGAATACGAATTTATATGTAACTGTATTAACAAAAATTGGTTACGGAACACATATCCAGGTAAATAAATAAATACATATGTGCCGAATAGCAAAGTTTCATTGTATGTTTATTAAATAAGACAATAGCAATTTTTAAACCATTATTTAATGATAGTGTCTGTCAATACACAACAACGTGAAAAGACGCTGTAGAAACGTGAAGTATTTTCTCGCGCGAATGTTAATTCCTATATTACATAATTAATTCAAAAACTGCACTTATAGATGTTGAATGAGCATTTCGAAATATAAAATAATAATGGTACAAGAAACATGTTTTTTTAATGTAGTTAAAATGTCATTAGTAATTATATCAATATATCTTTTCAAAATAGTATATATTGACAATATAATACATTAGCCATATATTAGTAATACATTGGCAATACGACAAATGTACTACATTGGATTCCTAGAGAGAGAAAAACGACCGAGACGACGGCCAAATGCTAGATAGGTAGATGAAATCAAACCTTTTTTTAGGAGCTACATGGACAAGGATAGCAGCAAACCGAGATATGAGGAACCAGAAGAGGTCCTGCATCCAGCAGTGGATAGAAAATTGCTCAACATGATGATAATGGTGTTATAGTCAATATATTTTAGTACATGTGTATAGTACTATGGAATTGCTTGGAAAATCTATTTCAGCCTAACCCAATCGGCGGGGAAGTAGTTTTCACTATAAACTGTAATGACAAAATAAACTTATCAGTCTGATAGAGAATTGTTTCCCCTTTAATTTAGAGCAAAAATAATACAAATCGCGATCAACAATAACAAAGTTATAATAATTTTAATATAGTCATGAACTTTGTTATTTTTCGTGATTTTCAGGTAGGAAGATTGGTTAAAAACATTTGTAAATGGTTTTATGGGCAAAAACGGAATATTTTCACTTTCACGATACTTTCCCGGAGTATCAAGGAAATCGGCGTGTCTACAGTTCTCTAGGTTTACTTGTTAGTATAGCAGTATAGCAGGACTTGAATCTCGGTACATCTCAGTGTCAATCCGAAAATCAGAACCGAACTACTTGGCAATGGGAGTTCGGTCAAGAGGGCCAAGACAAAGAAATGAAACCCTAAAGTAGAGTTTTGAACAAAAAAGCGGAAACTTGGTATTGAATAAAAACCGAAATCCGGTTTAAAATAAAACACCGGTGTTTGAAAAAAAGAGCAAAACTGATGTTTGAACAGAAAAAAACAACGAAAACCAGTGTTTGAACAGAAAAACAAAAAACTGGTGTTTGAACAGAAAAATCGAATTCGGTGTTGAAGGAAAAAACGAAAACCGATGTTTGAAGGAAAATTCGAAAACCGGGTTCTGAACAGAAAACCGGAAACCGTGGTTTGAACAGAAAACCGAATTGTCGGATTTGGTGTTTCGGTATTTTAAATAAATGAATACCCGTCTTTTAAATAAATCGGTTTAACAAACCCTAATTTCGGCACGAGTTTTATCAATCAATAGACGACTAAAATATAAGATAAATGTTCAATTTTTACGTACGAATAAATATTAGATTCTACAGCAAATCGGGGTTTCTAATTTACTTATTGGAAAACTATTAAGTTACTAGACAAAACTCATTGGAAAATATAGACTAAAGCTATGGAAACATTAGGAAATATGTATCATAATGACAAACACTGATGTCGAAACTATATTAAAATAAATTATCGAACCAGAAATATTGTTTATGCCACGAACATCTGATGATGGCCAGTATATCATCTGTGCATATTTCACACATTATGAAGTATTCGAAACAGAAAACCTCGGGAGTAAAGTAGTAGTAGCCAGGATGATCGCTTACGCACTCAGCGTTGTACGAAGAATGTTTGAAAAATGAGTACATAGAATAGAGTTGACTGTGAATCACACATTCGAGAAAAATAACATTATTCCGTTCATAAGCTATACACAATAGTGCTTTTTACCCTGATGGATATAACTAAAGATATGCTTGATCAACGATTTCTATCGTTAAAATGGATCAACATCTAACGGTTGGAAACATTCGGTATAGTTGGCAACAATGCTTATTATAGTAAAAGTCTGCTTGTCTTTTCATTATCACATCTTAAATGATTAGGTCCTATTCTTCTCTGTTTTCTATTTTTTTTGGAAACCATTTCAAATTAATTATAGTGTTAACTAATGATCATCCTTAAATAAAAATTCATCTCTGAGCATATGTTCCTCTATCGAATGACCAAGTCTACCGAAATCACACGCCGAGGAAGGTGACGTTCCTTTGTCCGTCTATTCATAAGTATTACTTCTATTATTACCCTTTTCTCCTCTTATACAATCCCCTTCCCTAGAAAAGGGCTAACTGAACGACTTCAACCTCGCGACATTTGATGAATGTTACCCAGCGATTTCCAAATTTTCACTGTTCGCGGCGCCCTTAGTAACTATACATTTATTATTATGAAGCTGTAGATCAGAAAATACTTAACAATTAATCTGATAGAAATGCGATTAGGTAGACAATCCACAAATTGATGATATACACAGATGTATTAAAAAGTGACATTTATGACTATATATGCACAGTGAGTACTGCTAATATATTTGAATATACATATATTCAAGCGCACAGTGAGTTCTGAAGGATCCTAAATTGCCATCCCGGCATTCCCCGGTGAAACTGAGGGAAGCCCTGGAAAACCTCATTCAGGATGGACCGCAATGGGCATCGAAGCCAGGCGATTACTCATTGCCGATTCAATTCCGCTACTTTACCCCGTACCACGAGGGTTGAGTATTAATATTCTGCGTGAATATATATTTTTTAATGTTCCTATTGTGATTCATATAGATAGATAGATAGCGGAGCTGAAATGGGTAACTGGCTAAGTCGGGTCGTTTGGGTCATTTTTTTTAGAATGGATCATTGGGTGTCTGCTTGAAATCCGACCAAACCCGGTGACCTGGAAGGGGCAAAAGTGTGTGTAAAATTAAAGATAGATTTTTGGCCTGATCTAACATCAGAATCTATTAATATTTTTGGTCAAACATAATAGAAATGAGGTGAAAAATGAATGATTCGCTCTTAGCTACAACTTATACAATAATTCTATCGCGTGTTTTTAATCATATGCGCAGTTTAAAACTCTTCTATTGAGATTCATATTTTAAAAATCCATTTTGGGGCTGAACAGCCAACTATGGCCTAAGAGCTAAGCGAATACTTCCCAAAAGTGTGAGCGTGTCGGTGGCCCTCCAGTGATAGGTAACTCACAAGTTACAGCAGTTTTTTGTAGTCCCCGTGGTAAAAAACTAAATAAACACTAAACATGATATGTATGAAGATATGTTATTTGGTTTGATTTCAAGATTTTGAGAAACAAAAACTGTGTATTGAGCAATAGAATCATGGATATCATTAATATTGTAGGAATTCTATCATAAAAACCCTCGGTGAAGAAACTGGACCCTCATTGATCAGTTGCGATTTACCAAACATTGACACCACCACCAGAAAGATTCCGACAAGCAATTTTCTCTGGCGTTGCCACTTTCTCGAAGCAGAAGGCAGAAGCGAAAGAAGGAAGAAGAAAACGGGAAAGGAAGGAAAGAATAGTAAAGAAAGAAGTGGCAACATTTGGGTCGAAACCATATAGATTACTTCCACATATGTGTGTTTTTTTTTAGAAAACATATTGTGATCTAAAGCTTTCCTGTTTTGGACGGTTACATAATTTTGATCGTTTTTCAAAGTTACTTGACAAATAACAAGTTAAAATGCAATTTTCCGAAGCTATCCAGATAATACTTGCGAATGAGTACCAAATTAACTTCCTAAGATTTTGACCGTTTATTTTAGCTGAGAAATTAGAATATTCGTAATGAAGTAATACGTCAGGTTTTCTATTTTTTTTTGTCTATAACTAAGTTCTTCAATATGTGGGTTAGTTCATTTGAATACATTCAAAGTATTACCAGTATTATTCTCTCTCTCACACACACATACACACACACACACACAGGGGTGTGGTATCGAAGCCTCTAAGGTAAGGACCTGGCTGCTACCTTCTCCATCTTCTCCCATACACTATCTCAGCCTGTGGTAAAGATATCCAAAGGTCATCAATGAATTCAACAAAATATTTAATCTTCGTGGTAGAAAGTAATTATACTACCGGTTAGAATAAGTTTCACAATACTTCAGACAATCTAGTCAACTAATATATGTTGTCAATTTCTGACATCTTGTTTTATTCTGATTTTAACATAATTAATAAGGTTACAACAACGTTTGAAAAAGACTTGTATATTATGAAGAGTTGTTTTTCATTTCACGGAACAGATTTATCACATTATTTTTCTGTTGTGTACTGAATTTCCCCTTTGTGGATTGGATATGATTTAGTGGTTTGTGTCAAGTTCTGTGAAGCGCACAGGGAGGTCACAACGGTTCGCGAGGCAGGAAAATAACTCCTTCACGGTAATTAGTGGTTTCGTAGGTCATCGCCACGGAGTCAAATCACTAGGGACCCTGGGTTAGATGAAGTAAACAGGAAATTGTGGGAAGAGGTTCATTCCTCCTCTAATTTTTCATAGAGATAAAATGGGAGAGAGAGAAAGGGAGAGGGAGAGAATAGAGGGAGAATGGGGATACCGGTAAGTCCTCTATTCATTGGAGTCATGTTTCTTTATAGCTAAAATAAAGCTTGGTAGCTTGCATTAAGATAAACCATTGTTTTCAAGAAGATAGACTTGGCAAATGTCCCTGCCTCTTTGTATTTTGTATCTTTTTTAATGGAAAAGGAATTTAATTGTGAGATATGGTTTGTCCACATTTGGAAATTCTGCCAATACTATTCTTCAGTGCTGTTTAAAAAGAACATTATTGTATTGTTACCATAAAATAAATGAGGTCGTTTAGCATTTGGTTTAGTGCCCATCCCGTTCTTGGAAAACATAAACTATTGGATTATTCAATTATAGATCTACTACTTCCATATAGCTGATTTTTTTTTAAAAACACGTTTTCGGATATTGAACTAATATTCATACGGAACTTTGATAATGTTCACATTTACAAGGAAAATTAAATGCATAAAAAGAATTATGAATATTAAGTACATTCATTATCCGATTTCTTGAGGTATATGATCTTTATTTCGTTGACGTCATGTTGGAATGTACGTCTGATATTGATAAACCTTAGTATCTATAACAATGAGATATCACATAACGCGATACACAGAAATAGTTCCAAAATGATGGGTTAGGTGAATAATGCTAATATCTCCTAAATACTGATTATGTATGTTTGCATCCAATTCGCAGTTCCGTAAGGAAAGAAACATCCTTGTTAAGGCAATTAAATGAGAAATTATGCTTTATTATTGTTCTTTATTTGAAATAACAGGTAAAACTGTGCATGCTGTTGACATTTTAAAGGATTTACGTCATGCAATTTTACAATTACAACAGTAAAATCCGTCATTGTTAAATGGGGTTTGTATTTTTAATCGCACATATCCCCTATTAATTGAATCACCGATGCTACAGTTTCATTGACGTATCCATCAAAACAGAAGTTATGAATCAGATTTGAAATTACATCGATGTCGAATAGGTTGATTGAAAATAGTGTTAAGACTCTAAAAATAAGTGACGTGAAATCCAAATAAATCCATCAGTGACGAGAAATCGTCACAAAAGATAATCGACTGTTAAGCTTATTGAGTAACATCTTTTCTCTCAACCGCTTCGTTCCTGGCGTGTCAATTATCCAAGAACAAGACCGTACGAATTTATGTGTAATTCATACATCATAACTTTCTGTAGGATTTGAAATTTTAATGTTTTATTTGATACTCTGACAGATGCATTATTTGAGACTTAATTCCATTATGCTATTAAATACGAGTATGTCATCTGACAAGCAAAGTATGAAACATGTTTGTTTGAGATCCGAACCAAACTTTGTCCAGAGGACATACATAACAAAAGAAGAAAAAGCCAAACGATAGCTACCCCGAGCCAGAAACACCGGAGATATGCCCTACAACATAGTGACTACGAGACAATGCGGTACGAGGTAGACATCACACGACACTCGTTGGTGCCCGAAACGGAAAAACAGAGAAGCTCCTTGACAGTATCAGTATACATGAGATTAGGAGGTCGACAATATGCGCTATAACACCGACTTATCAGCCATCTTAAAAGCCACCATCTTGGATATACTGCAAGTTATATAAATGGAAAGGGGGTAATGTGACAGTAATTTGAGGTAGGATTGAAAAACAAAACCACTGACGTAACCCTTTATAACACATCTGCAATAATGTTGATGTGATGTATGTTGCAAGAAAAAAGGAAAAGAAACGCGTCTGAAAAGAACAGAACAGTAGGGGGGATAGGCCACGGCAGCAGTGTATATATGTGAAATAATATATGTATATGGGGACTGCGTTATGTACAGGCACATGGATATGTGGACAATATGCTACAAACAACCACAACAGTGTATGTGCAAAGAAGTGTTCTACGAATTTACTAGTTCATTCGCATGACTTCTTGCAATTACCCGGGAGAGGGTTGCTCTATCACGAAATATGAAAGCCTCGAAATCTGTCTACGTTTTTAATTGACTCAAAAGGCTGAAAGCGGAGCTAGTGGCAAGTACCCGTCCTTGACGAGTGATAGCGTGCATATGTGTGGCACAAACGTGTCGAAAATACTAAATATTGTCCTCGCTATTGCTAATCTACGAGCATTTGTGTGGAGCTGCAATGATGAAGTCTCTCAATATGGTGCTAGTAAAGAAAAGTCTGATTTCGAAAGAATCGCGCTTTCAAGCGACAAACAGACAGTGGTCGAGGAAAAGGTTGCTGAATACATCCTGGTGATGCTGGAAAATTACGAGGAAAGAGAATTAAATATAAAACAGACTCTTGTCATTGGCGAGTACGAACCAGAGCAGATCCAGGCCGTTGTAGATCATGTTGTGGAAGATGATACATGCTGCCTTGAACTGATTTGTCAGCCGAACCACAGAAAGAAAAAAAAACATTTTCGTCTAACAATGACTATAAGCCGAGTGCAAAAGAGCGTAAGAGACAATATGATAGGTTGAATACACTACTGATTTGACTTAAAATTTGCCACCAGA
>JAGDQP010031928.1:10271-21625 GCA_022664845.1 Lepisma saccharinum
CCAGACATACTATTTGATAAAGCACTTGTTCCACAATCGTCCCTTGGAGAAATTATTGAATATGTTGAAAGCGCAACGCGACAAAAGTTTGGTAAATCAAAGAAAGAATACTACAACGAAATCACGACTCATATACTACCGGCCGGGTTGTCTGCGGCGATAGGCCATTGGCTCGAAGGTCCCGGGTTCGAGTCCCGGAAGGGGCATGAGTGTGGAATTTACCAGCTAAAAGGCTAATTATGACGTACCGAAGTTCAAAGTTACTAGACTGGCCCATATAAAAATAAAGTTTACCAAAAGACTAATATACTGCAACAATTTACAGCAGCGTGATAACGCCATTGTCCATGACTGTGAACCGAAACAGTGGGCAAAGCAACAGGCTCTGAACAGGGGGCTCCATACATTCCGAGCTAGTCAAGCGTAGATTGTGGCAATTCAAAGCAAATGCACATTGTTAGACGTAAAATTATGTCATTTGTCACAATTAAATATGTACGTGAGAAATAGGGCATTAATAGAGTTATTGATGCGTGGCATGACAAGACAAAGAACATCATGGTGGGGCCGAGGGTGCAAAATTATTGAATGTTGATGAGTTTGATTTTGGGAAAGAGTTGAAAGTGGGTGCACGCTAGCCAACAGATGATCATCACACATTCTAGGAAGCGTCCATTCTCTGCATGCAACAGGCTAAACGTGAACTTTGGTGCCATTGTTGTCGAAAGCAGGAATGGTGGCGTATAAACTTGTTGTCATTCTTCAGGAACCTATTTTTAAGTTCACGGTTGCAAAACAAAATGTCCCATGACCACCACAAGAAACAAAACATGCCACCAACTCACACATTCTTCTGTTGATTGAATTATAAGGATAGCTCTAGGAAAGCCAACAATGGCTTTAACACCGACAATATTTGGGTCCACATAATACTTTAAAGCACCTCACAGTGCCACATTGGATTTGTACTACTTCCACATTTATACGCAGATGGCACAGCGGATTTAGGAGGCATTGCGTTATCATACCAACATGAATCTCCACCAGCAAGACACCTTGCTTAAACTATATTCAGTAGGGTACAACCAATTTTCTTGTTCAGGATTTCACTTGATGTATGATTGTGGGTGAAAATTTGCCCTATTATTGGGAGACGTTTTATTTCAGTACAACACAAGATACTTTTGTTTCAATCTACGAGAGTGGGAGTGTTTCACAGACGAATATCAAGCACGTTTTGTCATCAAATTTGCTTGCTGTTTGCGGAGCTATGTGCCACCCGTTTCTTTACTGACTGCCACTACTGCTGGGCTTTTCAACAATAGATATAATACTGACACATGACGAGCGTGTTAAGCACACATCGTTCATGTCTGCATATTTGTGAATCAGCGTGTTAAATGTCCTCTATTCTCGGAAGGGCAACCTTAAAATTCACCGTTGTTTTATCCTGGTAATCCTGTATATGTTTGCGACTCATGTGAACCGAATCAAACGACTATCTTTCTCTCTGTGTATGTCTCTGTTGTGCTATGCACTGCGTTGTGGATCTCTCGCCATTGTTGTTGGCTCACGGATACAGCAAAATATGATTCCCAGTTCGCGTCTACACCATTACAGAAATGTTATTACGGGTTACGCAATCAGTTTTATTTTTTAATTCTACCCCAAATTTATGTCACACGACCTCTTTCCATTTACATGACTTGCAGTATATCCAAGATGGCGGCTCTCAAGGTGGCTTCTTTCAAGATGACAGTCGTGTTGGTTTTACAGTGTATATTATCGGCCTCCTCCTGTCTGGTGTCTTCACACCGGCAGGGAGCTCCTCGCCCTTTCCATTTTGGCCATCAAACAGTGTCTTATTTACCTCATATCACAATGCCATGTAGTGCACTATGTTGTGGCGCATATCTTCGGTGTTTCTGGATCGGGATAAATATAATTTTGATATTTTATTCTTTCGTTATATGTGTCCCCTGGACAAAGTTTTTTTGGGTATGAAATTTACATGTTCCATACATTGCTTTTCAGAAATCAGAGTATGTAAATATAAATATGTTAGACTATATTACTGATTTGACCACAACTTTAAGTAACATTTACTTTCTATATTTTAAGGGTTTTGAACTATACTAGCCTAACCCATTTTACTACGTTTACCTAGAAAACTATTTTAAATGCTTGCATATTTTTTCTATATTTGACATAATTTGTTTGCACAACTTTTGTATGTTAGATTTTGAACATTCCATTAACTATATACATACTATAAAAGTATCTGCAAAGTCGAATTATCTTTTCACTTAAGTTATATTTTTTTTAATCCCTTGATGAACAATAAAAAGAGAGGGTGATGCTAGTCTGGTTTTTAATCTTTAATTTGTTAAACTGTCTTTCAACCTCAGAAATGATAATAAACAATTGGCGACTAATGTGTTAGAAAGTAATGAATGGTCTTGAGACAATCACGCTCCGATCTTACTATAATATTTGCTTGCATTTTCTGATATCTGTCTGCATACTGGTATTCATTGCTACATGGAACTTGGGGACTCCAGAGACTATTTCAAACAATCATTGATACATCAGATTTCACAAACATGTCAGAAGACTTCGCAGAAAAAGTAATAATCACACCTGTAATGTCTGTGTTATTTATAATATTCCCTGATTCGACACCTTTATTTTTTTATCAAAAGAAGAAACAAAATATTTTATGGGAAGCTTAGCACACAAATTCATTTTCCATTACTCAAAATGAAACCGAATTATATTGCAAATTAAATACTTGGAAGAGATTTGAGAGTGGCGATACCTAACGGTGCCGTTAGGCATTAACTGTTCAGTTTTCAAACCTAAGGCTGACCACATTAACGCAGCATAGATGGTTGAATGGAGGTGTTTTGAGTACTTGTAGCGCTTGTCAGTTACCCGACCATGAAGGAACTGGAAGAGCAGCGATCATGTGTGTCAAATTGCACAAAACTTTCAGAGAGACGTTTCTCACGGTACAGGATCATTGAGCATCGTAAATGTGCTTCAAATTGGGTTGAACACCCACGTAGGATGAAACAAAATACTTTACCGACATCGATTGCGTAGAAAGGTTACAGAAAATCATTTCTTCAAACCGTTGTTTCATCAAACGCGAAGTTTGTTTATAAACAGGTTCATTTCGATGGATATTGAACTAAATACTGCATATGTGCTGTGTTGCACTAGGTCTGTGGCCCGTCTGTTAACATAAGAATAAAAAGGGTCTCGCGTTAAGTTATGTGAAGGGTTGTTACGGCAAGGAAAATCTTGTGATCACCGGTGATGAAACCTGGGTATAAGGCTATGGTGTAGAAAACCCATTTTTCGCTATTGGAGATAATGGGATAAGCAAGCAGATTTAAGGGCATTGTAAAGCCAAGATCTCCGACATGAGATGGCAGCACTATCTCCGTACGTGTCTAATTTATTTTATTGTTGCTTGAAATTTCACTGCTGCTCCTACAAATTCAAGCCTGGAGAGTTCAAACGTTCAGGGAAGAAAGTTTATAACCAAATCAAAAGTTCTATCCGTGCCGATTTTTCATTTTCTTTCTTGTTCGTTGTTGAAAGAGCTTCATTGTTATAGGCATAACAACGATGAAATGAATACCAAGTTTATTCACGCTTTGAGTTCAGACTACACAATCTTCATCGCTAGTAGCAGATGACTTAGGCTTTCAAGTCCTTATCCAGTTTGTTTGCCTCATCAGGAGCCCAGTAAATTTCAGTCATAATAGATATATCGGCTGGCGCTATTAGATGGAACCTGACATCATGTATGCTCAGAGATTGACTTTTATGAATGTCTTCTACATTGTGGAGAATAACGGTAAAATATGTATAGGTATTGAAAGTATTGTATTCACCGTATTGCCTGGAAATAAAATATTGATGACAGGGAACTTGGTATGACTTTCGTAGCTGTGTTGGAACAGAGAAACAAAATTTGGAAAGAGAAATCAAATCTATGGAAAGTCTGAGCCAGAATGATCCTCATGAACCTTCACCATTTCCTATATTGATAGCTAACAACATAATGGCTAACAAGCTTCTTAAGTACATAATTTCTATTAAAAGTGATATATTTCAAATTTCTTTCCTTTCATATATGAATTATGTGTGTAATCATTGCGTTTGACCTAATTCACTATGGTTGTCAGTTTTGCGTGTGCTTATTCTAAGTATTTGATTTCGCTACTACACTACGGGAACTGCAGTGAATCCTTGTGTAAACCAGATGTCCTAAATGAACAACTGTTACATTCTTTGTATATTAGTTCAAAACAATTAAAGGGTACAATGGAGAAAACTACAATTTCCAAAAATGATTTAACACATGTATGTTATTTCATTGCTTCCATAAATAGCTTCAGCGTGGCATGTAGCGAAGGTGAACAACCAAGCCATTGCAACGTTGTTAACTATTTAAGAAAACAAGCAAATGTGGTAAACAAGTAACGTTACAATGTTTCTTGGTACATTTTACTCTGTTGGTTTCTTCAGTACTCTTCAATTTGATTTTCCTTCCATGTACAAGATAATTTGAAGATTTACAGTACTTTACATATTACTGACACTACCCGTCAATAGGTCCTAACGTGAAACATGATTACATTAGCTTACATGCTGAGACTCCATTACAAATTGGATTGTTGACTCGACACGTGCGTAGCCTTTTAAAGAGGAAATTAATGTTTTGAGTTTGTTTTCCTCTGCCGTTCACTGCTTGTTCCCACAGTCCAGAAGTAGGCAACGGCCTCCTTTCACTTTTCCATAAATTCTCCATGTAGATAGGATGCTCGCACAGAGAGAAAAGCTAATGAATAAATTTGAATATCTAAAACAGAAGCGAATTCGAAAAGAACATCAATAAAATTTCACGACTTTGACTGTTAAGGTTCTACAAGGGAAGTCACCTCAGAGAATAATTATATTGCAATAGAAAAACATATCCTTTGACACTAAGGAAGAGAGAAAGAATGAACGAATTAATGAATTAATAAAAGAAAGAAAGAGATAGATAAATAGATAGATAGATACATAGAAAGAGAGAGAGAGAGAGAGAGAGAGAGTATTTGGAATTAATTATTTCTCAGTCAAGTATTCAAAATTTATTACAGGCGTGGATGCCAATGGTTGTGTTTGCCCCTTAATGAATTACAAACATGATATTCTATGTAATTATACAATCCATTATAAAGTTGGTGGTTTCACTTTGAAAACCTTCTATGTGTAGAAATGTCAGCTGGAATATAATTGAGAAACTCAGAATCAAAAAGATGCAGGTTAACATTGTAAAAATAAAAATAAAAAATCTGTAGTTCGAGTTCGTCAGATGTATGTTGCGAAATAAGTGTGACACAAAACAAGGATATGTTGTGTCACGTGTAATTCGTGTCATATGCAAAAGACGATCTCAAACGTTTAAACTCTACAATGTCACTTGCATCCCTTTGTTTCTGAGGCTCTGAAGTGAAGTGTTTGAAATAAGAAGGGTAATTTGGAAAATTGCTTCTTGGGGCTTACAGTTGCCACTAAATTGTTTAATAAGAAATAACGTAGTAGGTATATGAAATGGAACCATAAAACTTGTAATATTTAAAACGTATCAGTCCTTTATAGTATTATCAACATTCGAGATATCGAGTACTGATTCTTATTTTTACGTAATACATTTTTAATTTATAGGAATACACTTTCTGAAACACATTCTTTGCTAATCTTAATTATACCTAGGTAAAATAAAATATAATTAAAATTGAACTTTATTAGCAAAGTAAAAATTGAAACATAAGCTTGTGGGTATGAAAGGAATCGCGTCCTCTTTATAAGTCTTCTATCCCTGTGCCTTTAAGTTCAACTTCTTAATCATTCAACCATAGACACCACTTAGAAAGCGCCATAATATTTTCAGATGTATTCACTGCGCCAGCTTTCTACTTTTGTCTACATGCTGGAAGGCTGTTGACCGAACTAAGAACTTACTAACATAACTACTCTGACCTAACATACTTTCTATACCTATAAAAAGAAACATAATATGACTATAGACTTCACCGTGATCAAAAGTATTTGGAAGTGTTAAACAGATAGCTTAGATTACCCTACCCATCCCAAAGGCACCGTGAATAGAACAAATCTAGTAGGTCGATTTGCTGATCCATTACGATTGACTCGTTAGTAATTTGCACCATGATATTTTGGTTCTCACATACTAAATGGACTTCTATATTACCACTGATGTTGCAAGCTAAACTCGTAAATACGCATTTATATTGCTAATATGTTGATTCTTTTACGAAATTGGGACCACGGTTGCTCAGTTGGTAGAGCGCTAGGGGTCGTCGGATCGATCCCTGCTCATGCCATGTGGGCTTTGTAGTGGACAGACACCATGTTCGTGGGTTTTCTCGGGGTACTCCAGTTTCCTCCCGCTTTCTTCATTCCACCAATTCATCCCATCATCATCCATACGGTCTAAGCCATAGTTGCCTAAAGGCCATAAAATAAATTCAAATTTTATTAAATTGGTTGGTCAGCTATTTTGTCTTAACGTTTGATTTTTTCACTACAAATATTATTTAAGTTAGTTAAGTGTTTTACACTTACATAACAATGGTGTTACAGTGCTTCTGAATTACTATAATACATTGGTAATATTTCTGAAAGTTTCTACTGATAAACACATTTATTTTCGCATAATTATGAAGAAAATTAATAGTAATAATAGTCAAATATAGAGATAAATTTATATTATTAATACCTTTTACTTTCAAAAGAATGACGTAGTTCACAGATGCTAGCATAAAGTTAACGTTGTCATGCATTTGAAATATCTCATAGGTCAAGGTTTAGCATATCAAGTATACGGTGCAGTGTACTACGGCACAACAGTAGATAAGAGGAATACAAGTCTTTTGATGCCTATTGCGCAATAATGTACTTAGCATTTTGGAACCACTGCAAGGAAATTTTAGGGCAATTGCCCATGAGTCATTCTACAATATATCCTATATACAATTACAGCTAATTCTCACCGTATGTAAAAAACAAACATCAACTGTACATAATAGTGTTGCCCAATTTCTAAAGAGTTCCCTCTGCCCCATCCATCGTAGAATTCGAAGTCTTGCGGAATTGTAGTTACGCTTCAGTTGTTGTGTCTTGGAAATCGGCAGGATGCTTGAATCTTATTCCACTTTATACGTTCAAGACATGCTGCTGCATGCCACAACATCACTTACATTGTTTTAAATGGACTATGAATTTTCCCCGACTGTTGCCGCACTGTGAGATGAAACGTGTGTGTGCGTACGTGCCTTTTAGTAAAAGAGAACTCTCAATGATGTATGGGAGATGAATTTTATTCATGTGTTCTTTTCGATGTTTGTGTGCACTCCCTTCTAGGCCCACATAACTAAATATCTGAAGAACAGCTGAAAATATTTGCTTATTTGATTGTTTTCTGAATATGTGTATTCGTTAAGACATGTGCATTTAAGCACAGATTGATATATCAGATGACTAACTTACTATTTAAAAAAAATGAAACAGATCAAGGATGCCGCTTTGAAGATGGTGGTCATTAACGTCATACATTCAAGGATTTATCGCGTCCTGTCCAGTATACATCAATAGCTACTTACTTTAAATACCTATAACAGTTTGTAAAAGAAAAGGGATTTTCCTTACTCTGTATTCGATTTACGTGCTCTCTACGTTCCATCTTTCCTGAATTCCGTTGCTTCTAATTTTTTTTTTACCATTGCAGCCAGAAGTTTGCCTACATACGAGTTTTAATCAAAATCGGACTGTGTCACTTGGTGAGTGTAAGTTGCCTCAAGAGCTTAAATAAATTCATAAAATTCAAGAGAAAAACGTTCTAATGGAAAATGAATAAGCAAATAAAGCGAAACCAAATTAATGAGCAAATAAACAAATGAGAAGCTTGTTTACAAAATGTACTATATCCATTGTGCTTTTAAATAATATAATCTATATTTCGTATAATATATACATTCCCGATTAAATTTTTCTCTCAGTTTGAACGAGAAATTACTTTATTCAACTAAAATCAGTGGTATAAAATCCTAACACGAATTTGTATATTATTTGAAGCACTGAACGTTTTTTTTTTTTAAGTATAATGAAATACGTATGGTACCTTTTGGAAACAAACTTCTGAAATAATTGTGATAATAACAGTAAAAACAGTCTGAAAAAGTGTGTCTTTAATCTAAAATGGATTACTATGTTAAAATATTGTAGTAAGTTAAGACATTATAATTTTATAGTTTCATGCAGGACATTCTGTGTAATCATAAGTTGGATCTTTTGACCAAATTCTTGAAATAAAATTACAGAAAATGTAAACTTAAAACACGAAAGCTTTAAAACATACATTTTGGTATGATAGTAATTAAAAGTAAATAAGAGTTCCATTGCTTTTGGAGGTATCCAACAGGAGAGTAATAACGGAATTTAGGGTAACCTCGCCCGCTACCTTGTAATCAAGGGATTCCGGATTCGATTCCCGGTGAGGACACAAGTGGTTCGGAGCGCACATTAAACTGTAGGTCCCGTCCTTAGTAGCTTACCAGCTCGTTTAGGACGTTAATAATAATTAAATCAATCGGATGTCCGGAACTCTGGATCCACCAGTAAATACATATGTCTCCGAGAATTCGAATATAGCTCGATATCATTCCGTTTTTCGTAACATTTGGAATTTGTTTTCGGTATCGTTCAATATTTCGATAGTGTTCGGTATTCCAATATCGAGCAGTATTTCGGTATCGTTCAATATTTTGGTAGTGTTCGGTTTATTGATATTTCGATAATTGTCAGTATTCAAATCATGCGGAAACTCGGTATGATAATCTCAACCTCGAACACCGCCTAATGCATATACAGATTCACAGAAAGTATCAAATCTCACGTTTGCAGGATGAGTATCAAAACTTTAAAAAGTATAATTTTCAATGGGGAGGGAAGAAGTGACCTCTTACCTGAGAAGCTATATACAAAATCCATCAAACACTTATGCTACCTGCAGGGCACCTAATCAGATGAACTTGTAGCATGTTTGTCAAAGAAATAGGATGGTTATCTAAGGCCTTAGGGACGAAAGAAATAAGAATTGGAAAAGTTTGAGTTGTGATACTTTTCTTGCAAACGTGGGATATCATAAATTTAATTCAATTTCCTTACTATGGAAAGTAGATTAAAACCAAGGAAAGATGGAGGGAAAGACAGATTTAAGATGTTTTACTGTTTCATCGAGAGATTCAGTGTCTCATCTTAAAATTCAGAAGAGTTGTCTAGTGATTTTTAAATTTAATTTTACGACCTTTAGGCAACTTTTCGTGAGGCCAGATGGATGATGAAGGAATGTTTGGTAGAATAAAGGAAGTGGGAGGAAACGAGAAAAAAAATGCACATGGTGTTTGTCCACCAAAAGGAAAAAACATAGAGCGAACAGGGTTTGAACCTGCGACCGCAACTGCCAGAGGTGAACGCTCTAACCGTTGAATCACCGCGGCCCGAACAATGGTCTACTAAGGAAGGATGTGCACTGAGTCAAGTGAGTATTATAAATCTGTATTATCATGTTCTTTATTCTCAGTCATACTGGGAAAATATATGGATGATACCTAACATAGAGGCTATGGATGCTACATATCCTATTACCTTGGTTTACTTGTGTCGAAATAATTAAATAAAGGGATATAAGATCAAATATGATACTACATTCCTATATATCCAAGCTTGTGCTGTGAATTAAGTGTACTAGAAATGCCTCAAATTCAATAACTATTATTGTAGATTATGTTTCGATAATGGATTCGATCAAAATTTATATAGTCTATTAGATGCTTATTAGAACAACATAGTTTTAATGTTTTACGGACATACCACCAATCAATATGTTATACGGGCGATGCTTCTTGCGTCTCGCTAATAATGTACGCTGCCATAGGGTGAATAAAGTGCTTTTATAAAACAATTATCATATATCCGAGCATCATTCACTCTTATTCCACACATTTTGTCCAAAGAAGAAAATGCGGCTATTAAACGATAGAAAAATATTCCATCTTCAAAACAAGAGTAGATGTATTACTTCATTCTAATAAATAGAGGAGTAACACAATTGAATCGTCAGTTTGAAGAAGGAAACAAATCCAAAAGGCTGTTTTCTGGGAAATTAACAAAAATTGTATAATATGTATATTATTTATTGAAAGGAAACAATATTGTTACTGAATATTCAAAACGGTCTTCTGATACCTTCGTACTGCTCAGATAGTTTACAAGTATTGTATTTTTTCCTGTAGAGTTAAAACAAGTTGGTGGATTTGTTTCCTTCTTCAAACTTATGGAAAAACATTTGCACATTTTTAAGTGTTGAGATGTATGAAAAGAAAAGTCGACCAGAAAGAAAAGAAAAACGCAAGAGAAACCTTCAAATGAATGTCATTGACGAGAAATGTATGTACAATGAACTCGAAAGTTACAAGTAGGGGTCCTATGTAATAAATTCAGTTTTTCTCCCCGTCTACCCACTGACAGAAATTTCGCCCTACACATGTGCAAAACTGCTTTTATTCCGTAACAGTGATAGCAATAGTTGCTATATGTAAGCATCTGTTTTTAGCAGTTTAAAATATCAGTGTATGAAAACGTATCTAAATGCGAGTTAGTTATTCCCGTCTGTGAAACAAAAAATTTAAAACAATATTTTATATTAACCTATTTACCTGTATCCTGTTACGTATGCAGTAGAGATATGGACGAAGGTAGTTTAGTTTCTACCATAACAGTTGTATAACTATTCTATGTAATTATCGGAGCTTGGATTTACTGGTGGAGAAGAAACAATGCATCAAAACACAATTACATCAGGAAAGTATAAAGTGGTGGGTACGATGGGTAGGGGGAAGCGTAATTGTTTTATGCTGAATTAGTATAATAACTTGCGACTAGCGACAGGAAGAGCTGAGTCATCCTCGCGCATGCGGATTACTCCTTAACAGTAAATAGTACCGTACTTCCAAACAACTGCATCCAGTGGGCAATTTAGCGTATTGGTAACATGTTCGAAAGCTAATGCAATTAACTCTGGATCGAAACCTGCTGTACTATTTTTAATGAAAATTGCGTTTCTCTTATATATATATAAATGCATTAGGAAATTGTAATAAGATTAGAGAACAAAAGCATGTGGAGGTTAGATAAGTCAGGTGCAGTATTTTTTTTATTGCACGCACGATTAACTCGTGTTTTCACAATGCGCTCTGCCTTTTGCTAATCAC
>JAGDQP010031929.1:0-15920 GCA_022664845.1 Lepisma saccharinum
ATTTGGTTGGAGTAGCATTCGGGAGATCGTGGGTTCGATCCCAACGACCAACCATCCTGACTGAGGTTTTCCCAGCGTTTTCCTCAGTCACACCAGGCAAACGCCAGGGAGGCATCTTCAACATAGGCCTTGGCTAACACTTTCCCGACCCTTCCTCTCCCATATCCCGGTTTGACCCTTAGGTGCCTAAAAGCCATAAATAAAATTCAAACTTCTATCATTTTGTGGTGATGACCAACATTCGGAAATTCCGACATTTCAGAATTCCTAGTTTCCGACATTCCGCGATGTCGGTATTCTGGAATTTCGAATTGGGGATTTAATTAGCAATCGTGTTTCTCGCCTTTTAATGTTTTACCTGTATTGTTATTGAAAGTACGAAATACACAGGGCGAGAATAAGATTTTCCTCTATCTCAAGGTTCACCCAGCAGCACACAACAAGGAAAATGGGAAGGGGTGTGTACCACAGTTTGTTTTTCAACTCCCTCACACGACTGAAGGCAAAGTTCATGTTTACGACGTGTGGCAACATAGCTCTACGGGTGGCAAGAGGATGCGAAATTACTTCAAGTGACAGTAGCGCCTCAAAAGGAAGATCAGATGTCGAGACATATTGGCACTACTATAGCTGCCACATCAAGCCGCCGCACATGCCAGGCATTTGGTGAGAATGCTGTGAACAAACGCACCGCCAGCCATTGGTTTCAGAAATTCCGTTGATGAATCTCGCAGTGGACGACCACATGTGTTGGTTGACGAGACCCAGAAAGCAACCATCGAGCAGGACAGTGGTCTAACGTGTGATGATCTTACAGAAAGGTTCCATATTTCCGCTGAAACAGTCAGACTGCACCTGCATGGGATAGGGAAGTCATAGAGGTTAAGCAAGTGGGTACCCCACACATTATTGGCAGCAAACAAGAAACAATGAGTGACAGCCTGTTTGTCGTTGCTCACTCGGCACCTGAACACACCAATATTTGATCACTCGCTCACTGGTGACGAAAAGTGGGTCCTCTATGACACTACCAAGCGTACCAGACGTTGGTTGTCCCCACGTGACCCTGTTCCTCACACCTCAAGACCAACTCTGCACCCACGAAAGGTTAATCTCTCTGTATGGTGTCGCCAAGTGGTGCATTACGAGCTTCTTCCACCTAGTCAGACTATCACTGCTGACCTCTACTCACAGCAGTTGCAAAGGGTGTACCGTGCTTTGCGGCAGAAGGAGCCGGCATTGGTGAATCGCAAGGGTGTGCTGGTTCTCCACGAGAATGCCAAGCAACATGTAGCAAAGGGGACCCGGGAGACCCTTCAGCAACTTGACAGGGAGACAATGTGCCACGCCCCATATTCACCGGACCTTGCGCCAACAGATTACCACCTGTTTCATTCCCTCAACAACCACCTCCGTGAGAGAGCCTTCGGCAATGAGGGAGACCTACGGAACGTACTCAAGGAACTTCTTTGCCTCGAAGATCGCCGACTTTTATCACCATGGTAATGTACAGCTGCAGGAACGTTGGCAAAGGGTGTTGGATGCTAATGGAGCTTACTTTGAAACCTAGAGGTACTTACGGTCGACTGTATTGCACGTTGCTTATCACTGCTCTAGAATTGCAAACACTTTTTTGATTACGTTTTACAAAGTATAGATTGCTTTATTCTATGCTTTGGTAATTATCCAAATTTGTCTTCCAATTATTTCTACTTTTTGCCTTTTTTTTTATATTCAACTCCCCGTACAACATTAAGAAATTAGTTGATTTCTGCATACCCACGATATGCTGTCACCAGTCTTTTTTAAGATGAGTGATATGCAAGGGGTTAGGTCAATCAATCACATTTATTTTTTAATGAGTTTGGCGCTAATATACAGTATAATAAAAATTATTACAATCATGTTCAACGAAATTAGAAAAGAATAATAACTCATTTGAACAAAGAAATTAAAAGGAAAATACTACTTGCAATTTAAAAAAAAAATGTGCAATTTCCCGTAGCCACACGCAATAACATAGGATGATGCTCAGTAGTACAAGGATGCTGACAAATGCGCCAATATGAAATTTAGAGATGGATCTAATGTCGATGATTGACATGAGCCCCAGGTAGAATGACAAACATTTTGCCCACTGTGTCCAATATGAAACAACACCGTGTCCCTCATTGTCTCTGATTTAAGACTACATAAACTCAAAGTGCAGGATGATATCTGTGGGGCACCAACATATGTCTGTAAACTATTAAAGTTTTTCAGAAAATTCCTGACGAAGACATGGAATCTAACTAGATAGAAAGTTCCAGTAACTTGACCGAAACAGGCTGACCTAATTCAGTTTTCGAGGCCTCAAGCGAGACTTGAACACGAATCGTTTCGTAAGGAAACATTTTACAGATTTTTCTTTAATTGACAGTGGTTAGTGGTGTCCTCAAATCTTGCAACGTTAATTTAACTCGTTTCTCGACGCCATATAATAATGAAATTTTGCAGTGACGCAAGTCGGGTGACAATACAATATTCCTTGGTACTCTCATATATATCTATATATTTATATATATTTAAAAGTTTTTCTAAAGCAGTTTTATCTTTCAGAAAAAAGAAGCATCCTTTAAAATAATATTGGAATAAAACACATTTTCCATAACATTCACATTTACTGCATACTTTTCAACATGCAAACTGTTTGTCTTTCATGTCATCCGAGTATAGCTAGTCTTAATGTACGAACAAAACCCACAAATGAACTTCATAAAGCTACATAATGGGCCTGCTCTTTGGAACTTCACCACTGTTGTAGATTGCTCCAAAGTTCACTAGGCACGGACCGCTGCTGCTACTGCCTGCACAACCGAGGCATCTATCTTAGCTAAGATATCTGATTCTCTAAAAAAAAAATATGTAGTTGTTTTCATCCTCCCACCTTCACTGATAATGGCACATGGTCTCCTTCATCATTTTGTGATCCTGGACCAACCGCAACTACAATTCCAATAAATAAATGAGGAAAATTTCATCTAATGCCTTCCCAGGAAGCAATGTACCAAGAATAGACTATGCATTCCCTCGATGAACTGCAATACAGAGACACAGGATTTGGAAGGTGGTCGCGAGGGCGTCACTTGCAGTCGCCGGCCAACCTCTAATAAAATGAAATCCTTCCGTGCTCCAAATACCACTTGATTCGATTGCGATAGCAACAAATATAAACTTATCAAGTAGATTAGAATATTTCCTGGTTTTATCAGCCTCTCTACGAGTAGCTGTACCACCCGCTTTCAAAGAAGAATGAGTAACATTTGAAATGGCGAATGTATCGGCGCAAGTGAAATCCCATAATAGAGGTCTTCTTTTCCATGGAACTAGTGTCATTCCATAAGGCATCTTACCATCGGAGCGGGTACAACCAGATGGTTCACGTACTGATGGTACATTTGCAGAGACGAGTGATCTGAGAATAACATCGTTGACACTCGAATGACGCATGTGTCTACCAACACTCTTTACGTTGATCCACGAATGCTCCACAGCCTGAACAACGGTGAGATACGGAGAAGTCTGCTCCTGAACATAAGGCAGCACCAACACGGAAGCTTTCATTCGAAAGATGTAGACCAAGAGGAGAAGAAGGCAAAGCTTGGAACGAAGCACCGAACTCAGGTGAATACGCTCCTAGTACCCTGGCTTTATCTTCAAGGCAAGTAGCGGATTGCAGTAACTACGTTTGACGATAGGATCATCCCGAGAAGACTGAGAACTAATGACATCCAAAAGAGAAGACTTTAACCCACTTAACGTAGACCATTTTGCTGAACAATCCTGAATAGAGGAGTCCGGGTCGAGGCACCGGCCCAATGGAAGGATAAACTCAACGAGACGACGAGATCCATGGAAACACGCCAAAAAGAACGGAATCGCCAAATCCATGGCCCGACGAATGCTAAATTCACCTGACCGAACGGACAGAGTAGCCTGTAACCAAACATTGCAACTCAAACAACAATTAAGAATCGATTCTAGACTTGCCGGTAAAACCCAATCGTAACTCTGTAAGAATTTATCTTCCCGCCAAGAAGAAAAAAGCAAAACGTACATTAATAGAGGGATGAAAAAAGATGCACGATTTTTTTAATGTGTACCTTTTTATTTTAAAATAAATACTAGCCTGCAACGATGTTGCATTTGACTGATTGCAGAACACTTTAAGATTTGGGTCACAAAATATTAGCTTGAGAAAAAGTATTCGAACACCGAAATAACTCGAAAAAATACAGTAAACATATTTTAAAGGCATAATTTTCTTACACAATTCGTACTAAAAGTAAAAGCTAATTTAGTTTATGGATGAACAAAAAGAATAACATGGGGCCCGCCAATTGAAGAATTTATAAAGCTATTGTATATGAGAGCAAGCCCCATGTTTTTCATTTTAGTCATGGATAAACTTTTTTTTTTACATTTTAGTACCAATTGCCTAAGTAAAGTTGGTCTTTAAAAGTTTTTTTTATTATTTTTTGTTTTAATTTACGTTTATTTAACGGTTACCTTATACGTTTATTTTCGGGTTACAACAGTAGCACCTTATAACTAACTTAAAAGGACATGCAAACATTCATGCACAGGGAGAAATTCAAACGCACAAACTTGGAGATGGTAGCCTAACGCCTTAGACCATACGTACGACTACATAATTCGTCGAGCGGTCGAAGGTGCCAATCTTAAACAAATACCCGAACAAAACCGTATAGAAGGTAAAAAATACATTGTCCGAAATCCGAAGACATAAACTAAGTTATTCACACGAATTTGGTACTAGCATAAATGAAATACATTTTAATTGCATTTTTTAGATTCTTTCCACATAAAATCAAGTCATTTCATGCAAAAATTGAATGCAACTTCTATAGGTACACCTACGTAACTAACTTGTGAGTTCCACTTTGCATCAAGTGGGCTCAATTTTGCTTTATGTTTCATGGACACACCCTTCCCGCGTGAGGTTTACATCGTATCCAATGGGCTAAAATAGGCCGGCATTGATCGACATTGATTATGACCACTAAGCATGTCAGTGTGGTACCCATATCGTTGGGCTACTTTGGGAATGGATACGTTCTGACGTTCTGTCGTGCGATATATACAGAGTTTCAAAATTTCCCTTTTCAGCTCAATTCATCTGTACATTGTGTCTTGAGCGCAATGAACTCAAGAAGGGGAAGACAAAGAAGTCGTATTGTCTAGGAAAGCCCGACCATAAAGTAAATACGTACTTACTATTTTAAGACACAACTCTCTATAGACATGAAAGCAAGGTACCGCTGGCCAAGGACCTTCAAGTATTTGAAGATCTTTACTGTTTATCAACACAAAGAAGGATGAAAGGTATGCATAATGGCAATATCGTAACTTTTCCTCCACTCTATTAGTTATTCAACATACCCTAGTACCTTTCCCTTACTTCCACAAGCCCGGATCCAAACTCTGGAAAACCTGAATTTGATAACGCTACTTTTATATAAAAACCCACTTACTTTAGAACAGGTCTCAGTGTGGTATTGATATAAAGGAAGAATAGCTGATAGTTTCTAAAATTACGTATCATGTAAATGAACGACACGGGAGATGTTAACACGTGAAACTCTGTAAAATAGTATGCGTCCTTAGGTATGTCGAAGTATTTGTACTTCCCTCCACATGCATACATTGAGATTTGTCTTTAAATCGTTCTGCTGAAAAAAACAATATACAGCTACGAGAATTTCACATGAGCTGACACTAAAGAATATGTCACATTTATTTTGCTGCGATAGCGAAGAGAGAAATTGCTGCATTGAATTATATCCTACAAGATAAAAAGCTGTTTCTTGACTCTGAGTAAAAGGTTCTTCTTTGCGCATTGAGAAACAATTTTCCTAGAATTGAGGTAGCAAAATTCTCATTTAGTTAAAAATGAGTGCATACTGGTTTGCAAATAAGATCATTAATCTTATTTTCAAATCGGCATATTTTCGGTTTCCAATTAAATAAGAATACTGATTTCGGCGCACAGACAAGCACATTTTTTTAAAAAAAATTAGGAAACCGTTTGTTACTATGTATGATCAAAAGAGGATAGTACATACGAATTGCAAGCGATGTGAACACTAGCTAAATGTTAAAGAGGCACAAAATCACTGTTGAGCATAGCAGAGGAAGGAGTTACATGTTGTGTGGTGAATTTGAATCTATTTTTTGCCTTTAGACATCTATGACTCACGGCGATATTTGTAATGTGGAGATTTTCTGTAGCCTGAATTATAATTGCATTCTAATCGTAAGATTACGGGAAATAATCAGTTAACACATCTCTCTATGTAAAACTGAATGTGACTATATGTACGTGAGCATCATGCAAAAAGTACTCGACCGGTCGGAATTATTTTTCGCACATGATCAGACACTGGATCGAACTGGGAAGTTATCGTATCAGTTTGATTCTAAAGTTATAGTCTTCAGAGATAATCAACCACCTATTTATCCATTGAATTCCAATGGCTGTAGTAAATAATGAATTTTTTAAAAAGAACGGCATGCGGCAAACAAAACTACAATGTTGTTCGACGAGTTGACTACCTTCACGTACTGAAATTTGGCATGACTACCATTGTATCAATTCATTAACAACGGCTATCTTAGGTAACATACCACTAACAAAGCTGATTGGTGACAGTCCCGATGACTTTTGTCAACATATTTTATTCACCCTGGGCGGGCAAATCATGGTCTATCATACGGAGACACTTGAAATGCACAAGAAATTATGAACCAAGCAGTATTTTCGCCTTTCTGTTGCATTATTTGGCAGCAAACCATGTAGAGAAACGTTTAAATGCTGCCAACGATACGCTCAATGTTATTTACTAAGTATAAGGGTTTGGTTCTCTTAGATGTATCACTTGAAATACATCCTAGCTTAGAAGACAATGTATCAGAGCATAGATGGATACGAGCCAAACCTGTCTTTATTATATCGCAGAGAGATGGAGAGCTCAAAAAGAGAAAGGTGTACTGTAACTAATTTTGAGAAGGTGATAAAATGAGAACTAAATTGAGAATGTTGAAAAATAAATTCATACATCTGAACACTGTAAGTAAATACGCTCCTTCAATCATTTAATTTACTTTTTCTGTGATACAGTATTTTCTTGGTTCTGTGCACAATCTGTGTCAAACTTAGTTCAAGAAATGTAGAAAGTTCATCATGTCTACCCTTTTTGTGCATTTCTTTTTCCACGGTTACTTTATGCACTACGAGAACATATCTTGTTGGGAACCTTTCCTGATAGCTACAGGCTCGCTCATCTCCGCATCAAATTTCTTGCAATAAGACTGAGGTATTTAGAGTGTTCACGGAGACCAAGTTGATTAAGACATTAGACAGTCACACAAAAGACCTGGTCCTCTTCCAACGTTTAATTTTTTCCTAGTCTGCCTGAACCTTTATTAATATAGTGCTGTTTATTAAAACACGTTTATTCATGAGTTATTCAACGTCAAATCATCCAACACTGCTTGCATCACTATTTTAGACTTTTTTTTTGTACCACAGTTTCTATCTGTCTGAAGATGCCCCCAAAAAAACTTATTTTCTAAAAAAAATGTATGCCCTTATTTGTCCTTGGGTGACCACATTTTCAAAATCGTGGATGACAGCTTTTTGCTCCCTTAGACATGTACGGAGACCGAAATACCTAAAAAACAATTGGGTGTGAAGTACTTGAATATAAGTTTGGAAATTTCTGTAGTACTTAGACCTATCAACCGAGTGTCTACATGCAAAAAATGATGACCCTAAATCAGATCCTGTTTTTCCTACGGGGGTTGAAACATGACCATTTGCGAAAAATTCCGGATTTCTGGCTCCAATATCTCAGATGGGTCCTCAAAAAAATATTAAATATTGTGTAAAAGAAGATTCGTATATGCCGAACTCACAGCAAGAATTGCAATTTGTATTTCTAAGTGGATTGGTGAGTGAAAGTGGATTCTAAAATGGTGATCCAACCAATCTTTTAACATTGAATTATTTGTCATGGAATGACCCTAGCCTTTGCTTATTTAAAGAATGGAAACTTGTACAGGGTCTCAGTGGCTCAGTGGCAGAGAGCTCACCTCTGGTGTTGGGGTACTCGGTTCAATTCCAGTCCATGCCATGTGGGCTTTGAGGTGGACAAACACCAATGTGCGTGGGTTTTTATTGAGGTTCTGTTCCTCTCACTTTCTTCATTTCTCCAATTTTCCCATCAGCATCCGTTCAACCTGAGCCAAATTTGCCTAAAGGTCTTAATTAGAATTCAAAACAAAAGTGACCATACTTTGAACCTATCAAAAGCGTTTCAAAGGAACACTGAAAGTAGCAGAATCCCAGATCCGCTTATTCCTTTCGCACTAAACTTGTAGATGAAAATCCCTTTGAGGGATTATCAAATCCTAATTAAATTTATTTTTTGTAATTATTGCAGTAAATGTGCTAGATACAGTATGCTTCCGTTCCCATTTACTATATTTATTGCACAGAGGATAGTAGAAAAGCTTTGGAACTCGTTTAGAAATTTTAGAAAATATATTGATACAAAAGGAATAAACTACGCATTTTCGTAGTTGAAGAAAGTGAATACCTTGGATATTTTAAAAATATTGAAACTAGCACTTCATGTCTCCATTTTAAAATGTCAAGCTTTGATTCAAAGTATAAAATTCAAGAATCTCAAACAAAATAAAACTGATCGACAAAAGAAATTTAGGAAACATTCATAAAATTGACCTGTATGTTAAAATCTTTAAACTATAGAGCTAGATGATTTCATTAGAGTTTTAAATTCGTGATTAGTAAGGGTTCAAAAGAAATGCTTTAGATAAAATAAATCTAACTTTGTTTTTAAATGAGATTATCTCCATTACTCAGAGAAAAAGTAATACAATAACGAGCGACGTGCGGGATATTGAATTACAGTCTGCAACAATTTCTCATGCTACTGAACGAAATAAGAATCTAATGCAGAAAATGAATATGACAAAAGAATACAAAAAATGTGATGTAGTGCCCACAAAATAATTGTATAAATATTCAGGGCGCACCATACTTGAAAACACAAAGTGTGTATCTTGGAGGGTGAAAGAAAGAGAAAAGATCTCTTAATCATGTTTTGTTAAAGCTTAACGACACACGGGAACAAAAGCACACACAGAAAGGAAGCCCCGTTCGACAGAAGACTAATGTAATTTTTAATTAAGGCTATGTTTACTTAGAATTCCGTCCTTTGATACGGAAGCAAAACAGTGCAGTAAAGCAAAAAAACAGCTCCATGAAGATTTTGGAGAAAAATATCATTTTGTAGCAGCTTATTCTCATCATCATCACAAAGGGTAAAAGATACTAAAAACTTGTATAAATTCTTTAGAAACACATTAGCGTAAAACAACGTCAGACCAAAACAATGCGAGAATTACATTTCAGCTGTATATTAATGGGAAAACATCAGATGACAACAAGTGGGACGCTGAAGTGACAAAATAATGAGAAAAGAAAAGGAAATATTTCTTTAAGTAATTAAGTGTAAGACAAAACATTTATACACAGGAAGTAATGTAACACATTATCAGCAACAAGATATAAAGAAACATTGTTTCTTGTCTTTTCAAATGTGAATATATATATTACGGTGGAACCTCGTTAACTCGAATTCCTTGATATCTCGAATTTTATTCATTCCCATTCATCTTGCCTATTCCAATTTACCTGTGCAAGTCGAATGTCACGAAATAAATAAAATCGGTAATTCGAATTATTTGTGTTTTCTGGACGTGCCGTGAACTTCTGTAACTCTAAATATCCTACAAGAGAACCTCTACAAGTCGAAGGTATAGTATTCATACTTCTGTAAGTCGAAGTTTTATTCAGGTGAACCTTTGTAAGTGGAAGTTTGAATCACTCAAGTCGAAGTTTTGGGAGTTGAACGATCTGAGCCGAACGAGATGGACATCCAATGCTGACAACACTGCTTCTGCTATTCCAGCTAGTGACTGTTACGTCGTGATAAACACGCAGTTGTTTCAAATGATGGAAAGTCAAAATGCAGATCTCTAACTATAGACGAGAAGTGTAAGTCACTTCCGGCCCTCTACGTCTTGAAGTTTCATATTATTTCTCTCAATAAATAGAACCTCGCTAAGTTAAAAAACTCGATAACTCGAATTTTGTCTTTTTCTCTTCAGATTCGAGTTATCGAGGTTCCATGGTATAGCTATATAAAACTCATCCATATGCCATCTACCTGCGCGTTAATTTTAATTTGAAATATACTATGTTGATTTCTCGTGATTATGTAAGTGCAGAAGAACTTTCTATATTTGGAATCTTTTGTTTCGTTCCTTTACATTTTGGTTTAACTTTTTGCCAAATTGATTCTGAGGTCCTTTTCTTATATTTAAAAAGGCAAACCATATTTTAGAATTTTGAATATTACATAAACTAACATTACACAGACTCAAGTTCATTGACATTTACTTTAAATATCTACTACTGGAAATTGCTATTCATAATCGTCTCTGCTACGTAACAACGTACTTATAAAGTGTACCAACTTGTAATTAAACGTACACTTTACTTTAAACCAAAACGATTAGCAGTAGCCTGCATAAACTGTATCCCTATCACTTGACTGGAAACCCCATTGCACTTTAGCTATACTTAGAATAATTCTGAGAATCATTCATTCTTAAGAATCATTCATAAGGCTATGGTTGAACAGAATACTATAAAGTTTCCGTAATTTCCTTGTCTTATTGCGTTTCAATTTTGGAAAATAACATTCCTATCAGACACATAGTTTGGTTTTTCAATCTATGTCTGCTTTGAATGCAAAAGTACTAAGTGCGCATGGCTGAAACCAACAACTAACGTGCACAGAACAAGAGTGTAAAGACCAACACTTGCAGCTCTAGCATTTATTCATCCCTACCTACAAAGACATTTTATTTCCATGTTATCTGGATTATAGAACTTCGTGCAGAGTCACGATTAACCCAACTTTAATTGTAAATAAAACGAGCTATTTTTGTTTCGATTTATTGAGAATACTCTGTTATTTTTTTACGTCACATTCTATAATAATTTAGAAAATATAGTATCCAAATTTAATTAAGCTACGTCTGTAATAAATGCATTCAACCCAGTTTCCAATTATCACAATTAAATACACGTTGTTTTAGTTTATTCCTTCGACACTGTATTACTAAACATCGCAACAAATAAATCTCTTTACTTTTGAAAATTATATTTCCAATTTTTAATAGAAATATCCTATCCCAATGACATGGTGGCTATGTTTGTCGATTTTGGATAGACATTGAGGGACTCCTAGGCTCTAGTACGGATGCATGATATTCTAACTAAAATTCTCCAGAGCTTTCTTTTCTGTTTCAGGAAGCGAATACCGAACTAACATTTTGACTAAAGCATCACCGATCCTGTCTACTACTTTCTCATCCAGTGATTCTGACCTCTCTGTGGGGTTGTCAACCCCAAATTCTAAAAAAAAGAAAACACCCCAACTTTATTTTTTGTATGATCAAAAATTTATAGAAATCGTGCAAACTCTATTTACATCCTCCCAATCTTCACTTTACACCCCCATACTAAAAATCCTGACGGAACCTCTGCTCTCGTCCCATCCCACTACCAGTACTCGTTGAGAGACGTCATTCCTTATAAATATGGCAGGCTTAGATCATAGATGCCTGTTTACCCGATTGGAAGTAAATTGATAATAGTCAGAGATAAATTAATGTAAGAATAACAAGAAAGTCTAAAATCTCTTGAAATATCTTCCATCGTACTACTTATGTGTTCAAGAGGGAACATGTAATCATTTAGGTGAAGATTCTCTTACAAGGAAAGAATACTTTACGAACAAGACTAAAAAACGTTACTTTTTTAGTTTTTTTAATAGTTTTTTTCGAATGAAAATGGTATGCTGCTCATGAAATAAATATGCTACGAGAAGGGAAATTATGTAAATGATTTCGGAATTGGCTCCAAATCCATTTTAAGCTTATTTACTCTTACATACGTTTTGTATACGAGAAATGTTTACAAATGAGCCGAGAAATTCAGATATCAATAACAAGAGCTGTCACAAGTAACTTAGATGCATATCATTCTGTTCTACTTGAAAAACGTTGTAATCAAATTTTCCTAAAATGCCAAGACCCGTGCTCAAGAATGCAAAGTAATTTCAGTACCTAAACTCATTCCAGACGTTTTTTCTTTACTTACACATTTTTTTCGGGAGAGCTCAAAGGGAAGCCAAGCATACTTTCAAAGCAAGTACAGGAAGCGAGTAAGGAAATCTTTCTCTTCCCTTCTCCTCACAATCTCGGGCTGCAATTCTACATTCAAGGTTGCCAGCTCATGCAAATTGAAGAGAGCTTACCTCTCATGAATATCGATTTCTCTTGCACTTTAAAGCTAAAATGAAGCTCAATTTTCATTTAAGAAGATTGCAATAAGGAACACTGCCTATCATGCAAATGACAGTTATCAGTACCGTATATGCTAATTCAAAGACACCATCTAATTTGTGTTACAAAGAATATTCTACAAAAATGTATGGTTAAAGAAATGCAGCGCTTACTAAATGAGGCAATTGAAAAGAAATATAACACGCATATACATTGTGTTCTTCTAAATCATAAGTGATAGTAGAATAACTAGTTTATCAGGTCATCGGCTTCAGCTCAGGGGACCGTCAATGAGTACCGAGATAGAGGCTGTATTGGGCAAAGTGTTTAACAAAGTGTGTGTAACAGTTTTACGATTCAATCAACAAAATAAACTTCTGCTTCACTTACTTCCTCGAATGCATCACTGCCGAGCTGTAGCATCACCTCCCACACAACAGCACGCCTCGCCAAAGAAGTATTTAGGGGCTCTAGACGCCCAGAAATTCGGATTCAGATTTTTTTTTTTTGGGGGGGGGGGTAAAATCCGTATAATTGTGCCTATTTTACAAATAATAATAATAAACTTGGTGGAGGTTCAGACCGCTAAATACGTACCGTAAACCGAGGCTACTTTAGGCAGGTTTTAGGACATTTTTAAGGCTGAATCCAAGCAGGTTTTCCCGCCTTTTCCCTTTTACGTCAATTATTCAAATTTGAGTGTAGTTAAACAGAAAATAGCTTTTACAAACTATAGTTTATTACGTACTTGAATAATAAATACCATTAGCCTCAAAGATAAGCTAACACAAACTTCACAACTAAGTCAATACACTTTTGGGTCAGTCCCATGTCCCAAAAGTGTATTGACTTAGTTTTGAAGTTTCTGTTAACATTTTATTCAAATTAATGGTATTTACTATTCAAGGGCGTAATAAACTATAGTTTGTAAAAGTTATTTTCTGTTTAACTGCACTCAAATTTGAATAATTGACGTAAAACGAAAAAGGCGGGAAAACCTGCTTGGATTCAGCCTTAAGCCTTTTAAACTTTTTAGGACTTTTTGTGTATAATTTGTTCAACAAAGAAACTATTCAAAATTGACAATACGGCTCTTTTCATGTAAAAATAGCTTTTGTTTTTAAGCCATTTTTCGAAAACAAATGTGTTTACTGGGTGCCAAAGTATTTGGGGCTAATTTGGCAGCTAGTGAAATGTCTGCTTTAGATGAATGTAGATTCAGTGTGGAGCTTCTCTGGCACATGAAAATGAAAAATTACACAACAGCAAACTGTTACATAATATTAAAAGTAACATTTCATTGTTTTTGTTATTTTTGGTACTTGTTCTTGTTTTATTTATATATACTCAGTATTACACTGTGAAGAAAGCAGTGTAACATTCGTGTTTGGAGAATACCATGTTTTTAAAGGAAAAAAAAACACAACTAAGAAAAAAGTGATAAAAAATTTGAAAACAAAACAAAAATCTTTCACTATAATACACACACAAAACAAGAAGCAAAAACATTATAAAAAGCAATAATCTTTTAACAATTGTTCTTGCATCCTTAATCGTCCTCCTCACAGGTATAAAATGTGTTTTTTGATCATTTGTTAGAGTACCCACAAATCCACTTTTAACAAATGATGCATGGGATCCAAGCATGTCCTCTATAAAATAACCATTCTACAGCACATATTACGTTGTGAAATCAAGCTTAAAAGGAAAAACAAATATTAAGAACATATTATTATCAAGAACAGAACAAGACTATTAAGAATATTAAGAACAGAACACATGAATATGTAGGATGCCAAAGTAGCCCCTTTTACGGTATAGTGAGAAGTGCTGCAATGTGAGAGGTGGCTCTACATACGGCAGTGATGTATATCAGAACGGAAATGATGCGGAAGTCAATATTGTCGATTGAATCATAAAACATACACTTGTTGTACACTTGTACACTTCTACCAATAATTCAGCTTCTATCTCGGCATCTAGCAGTTAATATGGGCAACTATAATGTTATATTACCTCTCTCTAGGACGTAGATTTTTTTAGTAAAATTTGAGGATAAATTACGATCAGTGCTTAAAAGTCTACCAAATTATTGCACCACGGCCATGGGCAGATTTATGGGGAACATGGGGGAATTGCTCCCCCCAGTCATTTCAGAATGACTATGAGGAACCTCGGAATAGCGTCCACTCTTAAAGTAATTACCCCCCACCCCCACCCAGGGTCTCTCTCCTAAATCCGCTTATGGCCACAGCCATTAGATTTGGCTACCTAGAGTCACACGGGGTGACCAATTTTTGCCACCAGTTTTGTGCTCTAAATTGTTCTAACTTCTACGTTCTGATCTAAAACCATCCTGGATCATAGGAAAAGTATAGAAGGGAGAACTGTTTCACTTTATTTGTGTGGTAATTAATCCTAGTTCTTCTCTAATTTCAACATGATGGTGTATTAATGTAACATGCATGTGACTTGTGTCAAACATCAATAAAAAATAGATATTATGAGTCCACCGCAAAATTTACCGATGGCCTCGTTGGCTACTACCTAATTTTAGAGAACTTCTAAACAGTGGTTTTGATATGATCTCATTGATGGTCTTCTTGTAAGCACAAAAACACAAAGTTTCGAGTCCTGTTTTCGGCAATCCTGACTATGATTTTGTATGATTTTCTTGACGTTTATCAACCAAATGCTGCAATGCCATGTAGAAGAATGATTTAACTAACTACCTTCTGCATTTAATCCCTCAAGAGTGTTCATCATTCCTTAGAATTACGAATGGCTTACTCTAGTTTAAGTCACATATTACTTCCCAGCACATAAAAATTTAGTTACATAAAAGTAAATAAGCATTGTTAAACATATACGCTGCGTGAAATTTTTATGGGATATCATATCCCATGTTTCATATGTTAAAGGTACGTTTCATGTTATGTATAAGATACTTTTGATGACAAACGTGCACCTTGCCAGTGGTTGAACCTTGTACAACATTAGCATCTTTCCGTGTAGTAGCTCAAGTGAAAGAACACCCAACTGACATCGAAAAGTTAGTGAATTTTGGAATTTGATGTGCAGCCAATATATTGTGACAGGTTGATTGAAAGAACAAACCATTTAATACCCTCTTCATCATTTTGGAGATAAATACTGATAAAATACATGCTACTCGTACTTGGGAAATTTGTACTTGATACTTCCAGAGAAGCATTTTTATCCTTATTCTATGCAATCCCCTTGCTTGAAAAGCTTCTGATTTCACAAAAATAAATATCACCATGGGATACAAATTATGAGCCTCTTTTATATTAGACATATTTGGAAAGAAAATACCTTTTTACTATTTAAAATAACACAATGGGAATTTATCTATCTATCTATCTATCTATCTATCTATCTATCTATCTATCTAT
>JAGDQP010031930.1:2177-16754 GCA_022664845.1 Lepisma saccharinum
GACCTCAAGGTCAAAGGTCAAATATTGAACCGTGATATCTCGTAAACAACTAGCCATATCGAAATTCTGTTTTGACATTCCGCATAAGGGCATTAAGTACAATTTGTAAAAAAGTGGTGACCTCAAGGTCAAAGGTCAAATATTAAACCGTTTATATCTCGAAAACGGCTAGACACATTGAAATTCTGTTTTGACATTCGGCATGGGGGCATTAAGTACAATTTTGTTAAAAGATGGTCACCTCGAGGTCAAAGGTCAATTATTGAACCGTGTATAACTCGTAAATTGTTCGACATATTGAAATTCTGTATTGACATTCGGCATGAGGGCATTAAGTACAATTTGTGAAAAAAGTGGTGACCTCGAGGTCAAAGGTCAAAGTAAACGGGAATATTGTAAAAGCATTTTTTAAGCTTGAGAACCACCTTTTTGCAAATAGCTGTTTTTCCATTGTTAATTTGTAGCCGCCTAAGTCACAATTTAGTTCTCTCTGCAATTTATTGGCTTTGTCAACCAATTATTACCTAATGTGAGAGTGTCTATGGTCTTGTGAGAGGAGGAGGCAGGCTTTTTATGGAGCCTAACATGTCACGACTAACTCTCGAATGACTTTACTCCTTAAACAGTGACCAAGTTGCGTAAGTATGCCTATAAAAACGCGGTAATATCATTAGCCTACAAACAATTGCAGAAAGACCATAATGTTGTGAATATAAAAGTAAGTTGAAGCCAGTTTAAAAGTAATTTAGTTATAAATAGAAAGAAAAACATGCTGTATAAATAAAATTATATGGGTGAGAAACAGTTCAGGCGTTCCTACAAACCACATTTTTAGCAGTTTGCTTTTTTTAAGTTAACTTCAGTTCTTTCTATCTTTCGTTTTATTCAAAGTACTTCAAACAGTGCTTGTCTTTGTATCAAATTACATTTCAAAAAGTCTAAATTATGCTGAAGGCATTTTGAAGTAGTCAAGATTATGTAAATCTGTTCTTTTCTCCTTAAAATACATGCTACATGTACTCCATGTTAACACAAAGCGTAACATACAAACATTTTTAATTAATTCCCATATTCCCATTATGCAAGTTCCTTCCCAAGAACACCTAAGCATGCTCTCTCTTATATGGCAAAATGTCCCTTTAAAGTGGTAGATTAATGGCAAATTCTAAAAAAAACAGGGGGTTGAGAAATGTCTTACACACGTTTAGCCATTTAAAGCAACAAACACTTAGTACAAGGGCGAATTTTACTTAAAACAGTATTTTACCAAAGCAACTGGAAAATATTTCACACGCCCTTATTTTGTACAAAACACTACAAGGGTCAAATAATAGACGTATTTAATATTAGGCGGTAGACAAGTATACCTACAAATAGAAGCGCCCCAATTTGCCATATTATGAGGTGAATGAAGTTTTCTATTAGCGTAAAAAAATTGCGTGTTTCTTAATTTTGAAACCAAAATGGAAAAAATTTAAAATAGATGGTAGGGCAAGTAAACCCAAGCACAGAAAATTATGCAATATTCGTCCTTTTCTCCTTGAAATAATGCTACAAGTACTTTATGTGGTCGCAAAGCGTGAAATACAAATATTTTTAATCAATTCCCACATTTAATATCAATTCCCACATTTACACTTCTATATTCGAAAAAAAATCTATATTCTGTACAAAACACTATAGGGTCAAATAATTTTGATAGTTTTGCATTCGGCTATTCCCTGGCGCGAAACATGTGTAATCTCTGCTTTGCAGGTCAGAACAAACTATATTGGTGAAGCAAAAAGAAGTTTTGTATTAGCGTAAAAATTTGCAAGTTTCTCAATTATAAGACCAAAAGAGAAAAAAAAGTAAATAAAAAAATAGGTGTAGTGCGCACAGGGGAGTAAGCAATATTCGACCAACTCGTATACTCCCAGGAAACAAAAGAAAAAATATACAATTGGAGGCGATAGCGGGGAATTTTACATTGGGCTGTATAGCTACAAAATAATAAATGCACTCAATTCCAGTGGAAACCCGTGTAATTACGGTTTTAAAATTTCGTATACTGTAGAATTGCGCTTTGTGTACATTTCATTCTCTAATTGTCTTTATTCTTTACCGAAGACGTACAGTAGCAAAATATACAATTTTATTGCATAATGTAATACCATCTTAATACCCCATTTCATTCTCTATTCTTTAGTGAGGACATACATCAGTAAATACGATCTCGGTTTTAAATTTCACATACTGTAGAACTCGAGTGCATACATATTTCACTCCCCTAATAATTAGCGAATACAATGCACAGACGACATGCATTAGCAAATACATTTCCTTGTTTCAAACCTTTATATTAGACCTAAATAAATACGCATTTTGCAGTTTTATAGTTCTGGGAAGCGCGTTTCAATACATTCAAAGCTCGAATACTGCGAGTTTCTCAATTCTGGGGCAAAAGAGTAGCTATTTATTTTGGAAAATGGTAGTTTGCAAAGAGAAGCAAATTTTACATTCTGCATTACCAATTTTCAAATAACCTAATTTGCAAGTTTCTCAATTCTGTGTCTAAAATTCGACTAATTCAAAACCACCATATCTCAAAAGCGACAATAGGTAGAAAGAAGCAAATTTCACATTTAGTATTACCGACTTCGAATAACATATAATCTGCAAGTTTCTCAATTTTGCGCCTAAAATATTAAAATTCAACAAAATTCAAAACTGCTATATTTTGGAAAGGGTAGGTGGAAGAGAGAAGCATATGTACATTCAACCTCACCGACACAAATAACATATAATTCGCGAGTTTCTTATTTCTGCGTCTAAAAAAATGTTAAAATTTAACAAAATTAGAACGCTATATTATGGAAGTAGAAAGGGTTGTTTTCTTATTCTGCATTAAATTGAACAAAAATAATATGATTTGAGGTTTTTATAACTCTGGCATTAAAAGAGCAAAATTCGAAAAAAATTAACTATTATATTTCTTCAACTATCAGTCCAATAGTACAAGGTATTGGAAATTGAAAAGTTTTAAAATGGAACATAATTATATGACATTAATTATATGCACATTAGCAGGTTTGATGATTGAAAAGTGATTATCAATCATGAGATTGTACCGTTATTACAATACGTGAATATGTTATTGCAGAGCCAATTCTAGGTCTATCGGTGCTCTGTTCCAAATTTTTGTTGCGCCCTCATAAATAATAATTTAATTTTCTGAACACTTGCAGTAAAACTAGCAATTTCATCAATTTCACTGATATGCCAATGCTGAAGTCTCGAAACAACTTAACTCACCACTTGTGGCGTCCCCATATAGGTGTACTAATTGATTTACCCTGGAGAGCTATTATTTTTGAAGTATTTAATTATTACGTAGTAAGAATAAATTCATATTTAGCGTCTGTTTTACCATAAAAATAGCGTACTTAGTTCGTGAAATATACCAACATAATGATTCTAGTGCTGTTTTAAAATTTTAAATAGTAAAAATTTGCTTCCAAAATTTGTAATAACTGAAGAAATAACTTACACAGTTAAGTCAAATAAAGTAAAATAAAGTATAATGATAGTTCTCGAAATTTTTGCGCTATATTATTTTACCCGCTTGGATACACTAGCTCCCAAAATGGTTAGCGGCCCCAAAACTTTGGCACCCTGTTCGGGGGAACAGTTCGAACACTCCTCGAGCCGACTCTGTGTTATTGATCAGTAATTGTTGAAAGACTGATGCCGTTTTAAAGCATTCGAAGAAAATCCGTAGAAACTATATTTGCCGTTTGTTACCTTTTATTTGCAGACATTTATGCTTCTAAACTAACATTACGATGTAGTTATTAATTAGATTCTTTTGAACGTTGTAACATTGAGTTTTCAATGAGTCAAAAATCATGAACTGACAGTAAGTTTAATCATTGTCTCGTGTTTCGTTGTTCACATGCAACTTTATAATATATCATAGTATGTGCCTCACAGGTATTCTAAGTACCTGTGAGGCACATACCGAATTAGTTTATCCAAATGCTTCATTTTATTCCACTTGATGTTAACCTTTCCTAACGGATATACTTGAGTCCTTATGGATGAGTTCTTGACTGATGTTCTTTTAAAAGTTTTCAGACCAATATAAAACTTAAGGCAATTGATTCTTTTATTCCGTTTTAATGCCAGTACATGCAGCTCTCACTTTATTTTTTATACTAATGCAAAACTAAAGATACACAAATTATGGACTGATGTCCTTTTGAAAATATACGATTCAATTACTCTTCAGTGTCATCGTTTCATTAACAAACAAGTCAGAAGACAAAAATAGAAAAATGGTGAGAATTCTTTGGATAAATACGTAATTCTTGGAATGTAAAACGTTTCCAATTTTTATAGCATTACTACAAGTTTCTCCAGGAAGTGAATTTGAATTTCATTTAAAACAGTTTGGCATCTTTGACTCAGACCGGGATGAGTTAAGTAGGGGATAAAGAAAGTATCATCCAGAGGCTTCTTATAGGTACTATCCCGTCATTCACCTGAGGAAACAGGGAAATCCTGGAAAACCTCAGTAAGAATAGTCGACCGTGGGGTTCGAAGCCACATGCCTAAATATTACCACTCTGAAGTTCACGACGTTATCGTCTGGATCACGAGGGTAGAGTCCCCAGGAAAGTGACTGTTTTCTTCACTGCATAGATGAAATTAAAAGAGAAACTATGAGGATACATCGGAAATTCAATTTTTCTAGATAGCTGGTAACACTACCTTTTGGACGTTAGTTCAATTTTCATTGCTCGTAGTGCTGAGTCGTCACAACGACACGTATTGTGTGCTGTTGTGGTGCACGTATATTCTGTAGTGTTTGAAAATTGGCCCGCTATGCATATCGGGAGCAAGGAGAAATGACCTTTACATATCGACGCCTGGGGATTATATTATCGTATCTCCACAGAAGTTTAATAGGTGATACAAGAATATAACTATCAGGATTCGATATGAGCAACTGAATGAGAACGCTCGAGAGACCATGCTTACCTATACAAGCAAACAGAATCCTTACTGACAGTAGCCGCATCGAGTCATTTGAATCGTATATTTTTAATAGCGCATCTGTCCAGGAATACAAGGTTTTAGGAAATTGAAAACAACGTTTTAAAATGAAAAATAATAAAGTGAGATAAATTCAAGTTCAGACATTGTCTTGGTTTCCTTTGTTCACAACCCTCTTTAAGAGCTCATTATAGTATTCTAGGTACTCGTCTCATATATAACGCACATAGGATCTGTCCAAAAGATACATGGTGCGAAGGGGAGAGGGGGACACATTTGAACACGTTGTTGGGCAAATTTAATTTTGCTTCCTCACACTCACAGAATTTCTTCAGAGAGATAAATAACATATGTATGGAAACATATACAGCTCGCCGAAGAAAATGCCGTACTTCATTGTACCTTAAAACAAGGACAGGAACTGGGAGATTATCGTTCAAAGGTGCTTCCCTTTCCCATCGGCTTCCCAATCACAGTAGAATACGACTACGTCTATTCTAAGTGAGATCCAATTATTTCATCTACGTATATGCTTAGGTGTGGTAGTAATTATAACTTTCTAAAATGATAGGGCTAACGAGATTCCGTGGAAATTATTACAGTCAGACTTATTGTCTTCTTAAGTTAAAACATCGTCCGCTTATTATCTGATCATTCACAAAAGTGGAAAACTTCTGTAATTTGTAATGAGTTTTTAAAAACTTGGGTGTTTCTTTATCTTCATTTCTATTTGCAATAAATATTGTAGAACTCCAACCTCCATTGCAGAATGACGCGAACAGATTTATTGTTGACAAGCCTACTCATTATTACTGAACAGAAGACAGGCCCATAATAACAGTTTCGACACAGTAAAATTGTCCTCTTCAGACAAACCACTACTAAAACACAGACAAACTTGTCTCCACTTAAATATCTCCACTTCATTATACCTCTCTCTACATGTCCAACTAATCACATTCTTCTTCTCATTAAAAATTCATTTCAGTCCAGTTTTAAAATGAAAAGTTGATTCTCCTTTCACCTGTCGCTTATAGTTGAAATCTGTAAAAAAATAAAAAAATCTTATACAAACATAACTTTTCACCTAATTTTACATTTGTTAAAACTAATTGCCACTCAAAAATCCAAAATGTATAAACCTAGTATAAGGATGAAAGACACTGCATTCCACTGCGTCCACCACTCACATTAATAGAACGTCTTTGATTTTTATTCCGCCTCTTTTCTCTACTTTTTGTAGTTAATACAGGACAGGTATGGTCTGTAAGATAAAATTAGTGAGAAAAGGAAATTAAGAGAAGGAAGAGAGGGATACTATGTCAAAAAGAAGATACGGTATGGTATAGAAAGTGTAGGAAGAATGCTGGAGAAAATCAAGAAGATGTTCAGCAAGTAAGGAACCAAAACGTATACCAAAGGATGGATTAGGTTAACAGAAATTACAGGAACAAAACAAAAAGGAAGGTAAATAAGAGACAGAGAAGGGTTACATACAAGGTAAATTGCAGACAGTGCAATATAAGGTACTTTCACCCGCAGAACTGGTTGAGCACCTAAAGATAACAATCCTTCATGGAAACTTCAAACGACTACGGATTGTCTAAACATAATGTGTAACAGACACTTATCTCTGTTACAGTAAAAGTAAAGAAAGACGCTTACTATTTGCATGAAAACTGGAGGCATGCTGTGACATCGTTTCCATTGTGGAGAAGTTTAAGATAGCATCTTACGAAATTTCTATTGCCATATGAAGTGGAACGTTAATTATTGTATCTACTTACATCATTTCATTTAGAAGTGTGTACGCATTTCTTTCAATCATTCCAATTTCCAACATTCTCGTTGCTTTCTAATCCTTCTCTGTCCCAATCGCCTTCTTTCCTATCTGTCCCGCTTAGATTATCACTCGACCTACCCTGTTATTTTAACGTTTTAATGAATATTATTTTATTTAATATATATGAACATTTGAGTTAATGCATAAAAAGCATGCAAAGTCGCTTTGCAAATATGGCAGTTCTTTCTGAAACTCAATTAGGTACATTAATTCAAATTTCAACTCAAATATCGTCCATGTTCAAGTCACCCAGTTTGAATAGAGAATTTCGTGTTACCCACTATAAAGATTAAGACATACATTGAGGCGCAAAAAAAACAAACAAAAAAAAACACTCGAAGAAAGTGGAAAAATTTATATATAATGTCAATTTGTGCTATGGACCTGTTCGAGGTTCTCAAATGCTATTCACGTTATGAGAAGGAAATATGGTTATCAGGGTGGTTTATGACACTTTTCTGTTTCTACCCCACCTTCTTTTCTTCCGCGCAATAAAATTGACAACCCTATCCAGAACCAATTGTTCCCATGGCGAGATTCGTATTTCTATGTATGTTATAATTCTGCGGTATATTACCCAGTTTCAAACAATTGTTCTCTTTAGATATAGGTTGCCGTGAAACGATGTCATAAAGTCCTGAGAAGGACGATAGAGCAGTTGCTTTAATAGAGGATGGGCGAAGCGAGCATAACGTGGCTCAAGAATTGTATATTGTTTCGACTATGATTTTGCTTACGGTGCCGAGATACAGGCAACTGACTACGTATTCTGTAAGGCTTCAGGAGGTCATTTTTGTAATAGATGACAATTACGCGTAACTGCCGCACTCCTGTAGTCCAAACCAGAAATCGGTTAGAACAAGTGAGAGGTGTCAATGTCAGCTCGTGAACTGTGACAAGAAGGGAACATGATGCTGGATGGATCTCCGGAAGAACTGCAACTGGCTCACAACTGGAATATTGGCAGGCTCAAGGAACAATGGGATTGGAGTAACGAATAGTGCGAGACAGTTCGCTCTCAGATGAGTCCCGATTCTGTGTCCAGTCTCCAGATGGACAAGAAAGGGTCTGGAGAAGGACTGGCCAAAGGCATTATGCGTGCTCATTTTCATCACGGATAGCATTGTTTGCATATTCAGTAATTGTTTAACAGAGATCAGTTTGACTCCCAGAATGAATTCCAACACACAAGTGAAAGCGAGTGTTGATTGAATTCCAGTTCCGGTTTCCAAAGATTCGCCTTCGACTTCTCTTAGTGGTAAAAAGGTACAGGTGCACTTATATCCTTCTGCTCCAAGCATTATTTCAGTACGAGCAAGAGGTTAAGGGAAAGATCTCCGCGTCGTCGCATTGGATGGAAAGTCACTTATATGTATTTACTTTCAAACAGTATGCACTTACTCTATGCACTTTCCGAAGTTTTTAGAAAAACTGGTAGTTTTTCGACCAAACTTGGTAGAGAAGTAAGGTACTGTATATCATTAATTCGCGAGGAACCGCGATTGAAAATACTTTCGTCCATAAAGACGGGCGCAGTGGGCAAACGTTTGATTATCTAAGTCGGAAAACACACGCTTATTTTGTAAAATGGTCGAAATAATGGAAAACGAATGTACATGAATATGTGATACCGGGTTAATGTGCTATCTTTTAGAGGGTACATTTGTCATGGCTGCCATCTTGAATCTTGCTCGAGTTTTTAAATGGGAAGGAGGACATGTATATTTTAATCTGGGCTAGAAATACATTGATGAATTCAGTGTCACCACAAATGTGAAGACATGTATTAGAAAAGGGCCCAAGTCCACATTTTACCGATTGTGATTTACTTGCTGATTCCGGTGCTTTACATAGCTGCTGATATCTGTGTCAAAAAGAGGGTCTCAACTCCTACTGCTTGCACACGAAAATGTATCATTAAAAGCCATGTTATTTGGGAAGGGGCCCAAGTGCCACATTTGTGACATTTATCACGAAGTCTCAGACTTGTGATGTGCTTAAACCATAGATGCCTGCACAATCCAAACAATATATATTAAATACGCCAAACAAAGAGTCAACTAATTCATGAAATGGACACTATAGATTGCTGAGAACTGAATTTTGAATTTTACTTATGGCCTTTAGGCATCTATGACCCAGGCCAGGATTGGGTACGAAAAAATTGGGAAGCAGTCGGCCAGGGGTATAAGTTCGAGGTACTATCATTGCATTTGTCTGGTGTGACAGAAACAAATGGGAAATATTCAGTCAGGGTGGTCGGTCACTGGTATCGAACCCAGGACCTTCCAAATCTAAGGAAACGCTCTTCCAAATGAGCTACGGTCGCGTTTTGAGATCCACTATTATGTCTGTCAAGCGATGTTATAAAAGCCATGACATTCATTAAATTCAAAATGGAATTTAGTCGAATGTTACAGAGTTCCCTTTCTAAGATTACACATACACTGCGTTTAATCTTAGAAGTGCGTAGAGATGTTGTGGTTAATGATTTGTGTTGAGTACTGCCAGATGTCAATGCTGTCTGGACATGGACTTGGGCCCTTTCTTTCGAATAACGTCTTCGTGTATTTTTGAGACAGATAGTAAGATGTGACATTAGTATACGTAGTTGATTTAAAAGTCTGGAAATACTCTTTTCTTCTTGAAACAGTGCAAGAAATGAAGACCAAATACACAAGTAATGAGTATTGGGGACCACCTACCCAGTTCTTATTTCTTGTGCATTAGGTTTACATTTCTTTCACTGTTTCAAGAGGAAGTATTTCCAAACTTTTCAATAAAGTACACATACTAATGTCACAGCTCATTATCTCTCTGAAAACTATGTTTATGGCAAAACAGACTTCACCAAAGTATTTCTAGTCCAGATTGATATGTTACATGATCCCCTTCCCGTTTTAAAAACTCGAGCAAGCACAATGTAAGTACTTATTCTTCCTAATCAAACTTTTGCCCACTTCGTTCGTCTTTATGGACGAAAACACTTTCAATCATGCTTTCTGGTGATTTGTTGATCTACTCTACTCCTCTACCAAGTTTGATCAAAAAAGGAGTTTGAACCATCGATTGGTTTACTTGTTAGATTGGACATGACCTCTAAGTTTATTCAAGGAAAAGAGACAAAACTTGAGAAGTTACTTCCAGTCTTAAAAGTCCCAAAGTTACTTTGAATCAGATAAGAGGAGACTGTCTAAACATACGAGTAAAAGACGAAATTGTAGCTGTTGCTGCATAATGGAAAGTGGAACAAAAATTTCCGCAAAACAGAGAGCCAATGATTAAAAGAAAATAAATAAATAAAAGCATTTTAACCAATTAGTAGAGGATTACAGATTTTGAAACGGAGAGAATGACTTTCAGGGTTAATGTTTTCTTGCTCTTTTGCACGTAGAAAATTGCCAAATTGATGAATATTTTACAACACTAGAAAACGATGTAAAAATGTTTTCAGATCTAGTCCCTAAAGTTCTTCTCGATCTACCAAAAATGAAATTTTTGAAAAGCTGGGAACCTTCAAAGGAAGTATGAAAATGCACTAGTATCCAAAATTAAAGCAAAGTTTGCAAAGAGAGATAAATAATTGTTTTAAAATGTCGTATGATATCTATGCATGGCCAAAAACATATTTCCATCTGTTTTAATGTAGAAAGACATAGTTAATGGTAGAAACGAAGCGTTGGCGCTAGTATGGCAAGTGACTGCAGTCCTAGGCTGCAAAAATGACGTCTACTACTGAAGTATATGAAGGTGTTGATAATTAGTGTTTCTTAAAGGCAGATGATACCAATGATAGTGAATAGCTTAGAAATGACTGAAAGACGACTGTTAAATGGCGCTTTACGCTCGAGAACAATTGGAAGACTTGAAGCTGATAACTCACAGCCCAATGGTCAGATAATTCAGAGTGAATTTCTCAATGGTAAATCGTCCTTGGTGACTGTTGATTGACACTGAAGACACGTCCAGAAGACCAGTCAAGGACACTCAAGAGTTATGTTTGGAAGCAAAGATCGTTATTTGCTGATAAAAGCCAGGCACCGCAATTGGAAAAGCATCTGTTGACTGGCATCAGACCAAGCTGCTGCAACAGGAAGGCAGATAACTCGGAAAACTGTAGATAGAAGGCTTGGGGAAAGATGACTGTATGCAAGATGCCCGGTAGTTTGTGTGCCTTTGAACACAGATCAGAGAGGGAATCGTCTACAATGCTGTCAAGATCACAGTCACTGGGCAGAAGTAAATTGGACGTTCGTATTAAATAGTGATGAGTCATGATTTACTCTATAGTCTGATTCTCGACTGTGCATCATCTGGGGAGAACAGGGAACAGGATATAATCCTTCCAACATCATTGAACGTGGCGGGGTGATGTTGTGGGCCAGCATAAGCAGCACCTAATGAATGCTTCTACGCGAAACCACGAGGGTGAGTGGACAAGGCAAAACTGCTACCATATATCGCAATCAGATCTTGACAGTACATTTGAGAGAGTTTCGCCAGCATATGGGAGAACATTTCTTCCTGATCGATGACAATGCCCGCCCTCATAGAGCTGTATTAGTGGACGACGTTTTTTGAAACTGGAACCATTACCCTTTTAGACTGGCCAGTGCGTAAACCGGCCTTAAATCCAACTGAACATGCTTGGGATAATCTATCAAGGTGAGTTGCTTCGCGATCACGGCCATCAATCTCATTTGATGGTCTCACAATAGCTCCGCATGAATAATGGGAGCTACTGCCACAAGATCTTCTCGCTGCACCTTTCCGCACTATGCAGCATTGTTGTCAGACTTATATAGCTGCTAGGGGTGACTATATACCCTATTAAGAGCCGTTTTTGATGTTTCTCACTTTATTTTATTTTCTGATATTATTATTGTTATTTTCTGGCTTGTATCCGTTTGTAGTATTGTAACCATGATATTGTGTATTCTTCAAGTATAAATGCTGTTTCTTTGCAGTTTTGATTTCGTTGTATACCATACTCATGCATACCTTCTTGTAACACCAAGTTTTTCAAGAAATATATTACTTCGGTGGAGATTGCTTCGTTTCGCTTTAATTTTGGACACTAGTGTAGCATTGGTCCTTTTCTGCCTCTGGAACTGATCTCCCTTCATGATTGTGTTAAAATTGAAATTCAAAGCTGAAAACGGTATGTGAATTAACACACATCACTGTGCGAGATACTTTTATTTCCAGCTATCCTGAAGTTCCTGCTGCCCTAATGTTAATTTGGCTTTGCCAGTGTCAAATGCTTGAGCAAAAAGAGGATAAAAAACTATTTAAAGAGTTCAACGAGGTAGGACAGTCTTAGTGATATTGAAATATTGAAGCCTCAGAAATGGACGAGAGCGTGTTAATAACATATTTTATAGATATGAAGGTAAGGCAGACTTTTTAATAACCTTTTTGAGGTTGCACAACTAATTATTTACATGCTGCGGGAATTGAAATAAACTCAATTCTAAGGTTACAAAACATAACAAAAATGTTTTCGTTTTCATTGTGTCTTGGATTACTTCATTAAGAATTATATCAAGCTGTAAATACACAGATGATAAAGGTAGTTATAATTAAAGTTACTATATAATGTTTTTCAAATGTGTCTCGTCTGTAACTTATTTCGATACAAAGTTTGTTTGGTTTGGTTTCTGAACTTCTACTTTTTCGAAGGCTGAGTGTGGAGTCCTTACAAGTATTTTACACGACGTCGGCGAATATGAATATGAGTCTGAACTCTGGATGTTTGGAGAATATGAATCCATTTATATATTTATTTAAGTTTAGTTTTTTTTAATTTTAAAAAGAACTGAATACGTTTTAAGCCTTAAAAAAGATTTATACTGTTTAGAACCATCATTAAAATAAAAGCTACGGATCGTTGCAAAAGTATGGCCACAATTTCACTAATAAAGATCCTAGGTTTTCTTACATTACACTCGTAAGTGACAAAACATATTCTTGCTGCTCTCACACAGTTACTCAATTCCTACTTCTGGCCAGATCAAGATCACTGGCTAGTTTTCTCTCAAGGTGCATCAACAAAAGCGACTCCTGTTACTCTTAACTCATCAAACTTCTCAAGCGGTTCTTTATTAGCCTTACTCTAAAATATATATTTACAAAATCTTTATAAAGACATATTTTTACATTCTTTAATTTAGTCCACAATGGTTCGTGGTGTTCAAATCTTGCAATGTTAATTTAACTCATTTCCCGATATCATAGAATTAATAAAATTTTGCACAGCGACGTAAGTCGGGTGACAATACAATATTCCATTGCTACCTTCATATATTTCTGTATATTTATCTTTTAAAAGCATAGTTTAACATTTTTTTTTAAATACAGACATCTTTATTCTAAAATAAATAGTAACTAGCAATGCTATGGGGTTTTCCTGGTTCCCGAACACTTCAGGATTTGTTTCACAAAACAGCTTTAAAAAATAAATAAGAATAAAACATTCTTTTCTTAACCAATTCGTACTAAAAAGTAAGAAATATGTTTGTTTATGCATAAATAAAACGAAAAGCATGCGCGCTCGCTCATATAAGGTCACTTTATAAATTCTTGAATTGGCATGCCTTATGCTTTTATTATTTACGCATAAACACAATTGTTTATTTTACTTTTTACTACGAATTGTTTAAGAAAAGAATGTATTTAAAAAGCTTTTTATTATTTTTTTCCTTAATCAATTTGTACTAAAATGTAAAAAAAAGTAATTTTGTTTATGCATGAATAAAAATGCTTGGGGCACGCTCTCATATAAAGTCACTTTATAAATTCTTTAATTGGCGCGCCCCATGTTCTTTTTTAATCATGCATAAAGATTTTTTTTTTTAATTTTTGGTACGACTTGTTTAAGGAAAGTATGTTTTAAAAAGCCGTTTTTAATTTTTTTTTTCTAGTTATTTCGGTTTTCGGATACTTTTTCTCAATCTAATGTTTTGTGACTCAAATCTTAAAGTATTCTGCAACTAGTCAAACGCAACGTCGTTGCAGGCTAGTATTTATTTTAGGATAAAGAAGTCCATATTAAAAATACTAAAATATGCCATTAAAATCTATAAATATATAGAAATATATGTAAGTGACAATGAAATATTATGTTATCACCTGACTTATGCCTAGTAGCACATACACGTGTTTTCAACGTTGATCTTAGGTTCATTACGTTGATTAACCGTTATAGGTTGAAAAATGTTTGTTTATTTTTAAATCATATTTCAACAAAGACGTCATTGCGTTAATAAGACGTTAATACAACGTGTATTCAATATGCTATTGTCAACTATGGTATAATTGATTTTATTTAATGCATTTCTTACTGATCCTACGTCAAAAAATATAATTAAAAGCTGATTGAACGACACAAACTAATTTTAATTGTTCTCATGTGCACGTTGAAAACAGATTGAATTTTAAACCATATCTCAATGAAGTTAAAATTTCGTTTCAACGTTAATGTGACTTACTTTCAACTATCATTCATACTGTGTCCTAAATTTCGTTTCACACTTGTATTTCTAATTTAATTGCTTAAGCATTATAATTAAAAGCAAATGCAATGAAAATAACTATATTTTTCATGTTTTACATTTGCATGTTGAAAACAGGTTGAATTTTAAACTATATTTCAACGAATATTTAATTTCAACGATACAATTAAGGGAGATTCTTAG